>BMAO01030078.1:0-191957 GCA_019973975.1 Trichonephila clavata
TCTCCTTTAGTCTCGTGTTGCTAGAGAGGTGCGACGTGAATTAAAATCAAGTCAAATCCAAAATTTTCCTTGATTATCCAATCAATTAGTCTTCTGCAGTCCCCAGTATTTTTTTATTTGTTTCCCATAACTATATAAGAAGAGAAAACACAATATAGTGCATTTAGTAACTGATATATTAGAAAGCTTAAATAGTTATATTTTTTAAAAAATATTGGAAATGTATAAAAATAGTTGCACATTCTTGAAAATATTTATCGTTCAGAGACACCCAATGATCTGATATATTTGATACCTCAACTATATCCTGTCTCACGCTCTGTCATTTTTGTCTTACATGGCAGATAAACTTATAACTTCATTATTATTCACATACACCTTAAGATTTTTTTTAATTCTTTATAACACAATACAATACCTTTTTGCACTATATATTCATGAAAGCATATTTTGCTCCTATTAATACGATTTTTACTTTACAATTCGTTCTTGTCTCATATAAAGAACTGTTGGGGTTAAAAGTAATTTTTATAATTCTAATTCCTTACATTAATTTGATTTGTAAAAAATTAATCATATTTCATTTAAAATTAACTTTTCGTAAGTTTATTTAAGTAAATGAGATATTTTGCCCCTCGTGCATCATGATTGTAGTATTTCTGGTTAAACTAGCAAAAGACTTTCAGAAATAATGTTTATCATAACAGTATTACCAATTATTAGTGGCACGCACAAGTGTGTGTGGAGGGGGAGTCCCGGGTTTCGACTCCCCCCCCAAGCCCTTGTTTTTTTTTCTATTGATTATAATTCTATGGTACGTAAAATTTAATTAAGTATTTTCTATTAATAATTAATTTCATTAATTAATGTTAATTATCTATTCAATGATTATTTTTTTTTACTGTTTTTGTTCCCGAAAATCGACAAAATCAAAAAAATATATTGGAGCATAATACGTGAATGGTAAACCTTCGACCCTGCCCCTCCCTCACCATCCTGAAAAATTCTTTTGTGCGCCATTGCCAATTGAACACATTTGTTTTTATACATCTATAACTTTATTTCAATTACTTTGAACTTTTTTTCTTAATCTACTCCTTGGTCATAACTGCTTTCTTGATACACCTTAAGTCATAAGTAAAAGTGTTATTGCACTCTTAAAACGTCTCTGACTTATTTTACTTCATGTTTTTCTAATTGATTGCTTATTTATTAAAATCAGAATTTCAAACCTACTGGATGTCTCTCAGCGACTGACCTTGTAATTTTGAGACACACGAGGAAAGCACTTGAGCTTTCAACCTCTCTCAAAACTTCTCCACCACACCAATAGAAAGACTTAAAACTTCGACAAATTTAATGTGTCTCTGACCCTCTATAAGACAGCCTAGAAATGAAAAACTCGAAATGACTCGACAGGAAAAATGCCGGCCATGACTTCTAAATCAGGACCACTCGATTACCACGCCCACTTTATGTTTACCTGCACCAAAAGCTTATATTGCGTTTAAAATATTTCGAAACTGATAATATTGCTAATTGACGAGGTACTGATGTGTTGATTGACATATCTTCTATAACTGATAGATTCTCAACTATTGAATACGTGTATCATTATCGCCATTTTAAGTAAGACATTTCTGATTTTTAAATTTTTTTTATTCTATCATAGATACAGCCCACACTATAATACATTATTAAAAATTTCAAACTTTTGCAATTACCGTTGGATATTAAAAATATATTGTTATAATATTTTTAAATAACTAACTATCCCGTGCTCTAGTAATGTACAGTTAATGCCTTAATTTAAACCTTCTTGATAATTTTTATCGGCGAATAGATTTTTTTGCACTTGGAAAGTTGCGAATAATTCCGTCTACCATTTTTCTATGTGAATTTTTATTGAACTGTTTGAAGAACTTAGAGGTAATTTTAATAAACAGTTTTGCATCGAAAATACTATTTCAGAATTATTTATCATAATCACTTTTTTGTCAGAGCTACTCACACCTAGATATATGCTTACTAGAGTTTGAGAGGCACTGGTTTAAATGAATGTTTAATTAATGTTTTTCATAAAATTTGTTCATACGAGAAAATTTTCAAAATTTGTAAAGTCTTGAAAATTAAAAATAATCTTAAGAATCAGATTTGATATTTTGATGTAAAATGCTCTCCTAGGTATAAAAAAATGTCTTTAAAACTGTAAAATATTACACTGATTTGTAAACGTTTTGAAAAAAATAAATTATGAAAGATCTTGCAAATAAGAAATTAACACAGATATGTGATTTTATAATAATTCCTAATATTTTTTTAAATCTTAGTAAATTTAATAATTTGAAAGCCTTAAGAACATGAATGAATGAATTAATTAGAAATAAATGAACTGCATTGGAATACCTTGATGAGTCCTTAAGATTACATAATATAAACGTAGATAATATAAAATTAAAATAATTATCTATTTTTATAGAAATATATATTTTCTAAGTATAGTGAAATTGATTGATTTTAATGCCTTAGAGCAAACCTGGTCATCTTAAATGACGTGCTAAGTTACTGTGAACCGGATTTTAGATAAGCATGCCTTTAAAATAATTTAATACAAATGTAAAATGAATAAAACTTTATTACTATATTTATAATTTTTTATTATTATATTCCACATTACATATATTAGCTAATTTTCTGAATTGGCAACAGCAGGAACTCTGTAAATTTCCTCTCCGAACAAAAAATGTTTCACAAATATATATAGATCCAAATGTACTTGCAAATCGTTATGTGAATTATTTTAAGTTAAAATATTTCTCAGATATAATATAAACATTGCAACGGTTAATTTTTGATGTGGAATCTCTTTCATTTCATTTTTGCACTGTAATTCATTTAATTTCAATTGCAGATTTTCAGGAACGCTATCCACTATATAGGCAAGGATATATATATACCAAACATTTTATCACATTTCGCAAATTCTGACTATCTCAGAATATGCGAATAAATTTCTCTATTTTCATGTTTCTTTATTTCTATAGCATATCTCGAGAAATTCTTAAACTGGCCTTCTGGGAAACTAATTAACAGAGAAAAATGTTAAGTATTATTATTTCTAAAGGGTTTCAAGTAACAATTTCTTATTAAAATTTTTGGCGAAATTATGAGCGTCGATTATTAAATTATCATACCTAAGAAAGTCCTTATTACCTGATTAAGTACTTTTTTTTGTTATACCTACTAAAAAACATAGGTGTAGCAATCAATCATCATGTTTAAGCAACAAAACCGACTTTTTCAGTAAGATTTGGCATTCGTGGGTATCAAATATTAAACTGGAGTTCGCAGTCAAATTTGCTTAGTATAACAATAAGATATACAAATTTTCATTTTTTAATATATTTTTTATATAGTGTTATGAATTTTGTGTAAAATAGGGTAAATGATTTGTATTTGGATGTGCAATGCATTTATATTACTCTATGTTATATTTATTTTATGTTAAAATTGTAATATTCGCAAGCAACGTCGTCCCTTACGTTGTAATGGCGATTCAATGGGAACGTGGCGAAATCTTGGCGGTAGAGCCAAGTTAGCATCATTTTTGGCGACCAATTTGGCGAGTTCGGGACCTTATGGATTCTACTGGAAATTTGTGGAGAAATCCAGTAATTTCAAGACCTATGCCGCAAGCGGATGTTTCTAGTAGGATCCACGAGACCTATCAATAGAGAGATGCTCGCCGAAAAGGAATCTACGACTTTTGCTGCTGAATCCTGTATTTCAAGGATTGGTTTTTCGACAATAAATTCTCATCTCTCTTAAAGAACTGTCTTGTTATTTGCATAAAATACTCGAATTCCGATTAACGTAATAATATTTATACGCACAACGGAAAACAAAAGTTTCAATAAAAATGTAAAATCATCCCGCGGGCAACACAATTAAACGTGGTGGGCCGTGTGTAGACTAGTCCTTCCCTAGAGTGACCAATATGTAAGCAAGTTACAAAAGACAAAAATTTTTTATTGTTCGATATATTGGCTCAGAAAGCCAGGTTCTTACAATCTTGTATTAGATTATTATAGCATCCTTTTTCCAGCTTTATATAAATGGTTATTTTTCTATATATATAACGATATAGTATTCCTTAATTCTAGATTATTATAAAACATGAGCTTTTCAAATTGACGTCTTCAACAACATATTCTTTTACATCTTAATACTCTTCCAATAGGTACTGAACACATCCGCTTAACCATAGGTTAAAAAGAGAAAGAGTAACAAATTGTTTATTGTACACGAGGTCTGAAGAAATCTTTAATCATACAGTATTTAGAACCAAGAAATAAAAATATAACCATTGATTTCCGTCTTAATACATTCTCAGTTTTAAGTATTATTAAAGGTCGTTCACTTTGTAGAAATATCTTTTGATAATAGTTCCAGTCATGGTCCGTTGCAACGAAATACTGAAGATTTAGCCATTTTCATCTGTCTTTATGAAAAAAAAAGACTATTAAGAATCCTTATTTCAATTGCGTGATGGATTACATCATTCTTGTGGAAATGATGAAATGTACTGAGATAGTTGTAAGGCATACATAAAATTTCAGTTTCCGAAGGGATTGCCAAAATAATAACAATGATCGATTTAGATAAAAATATAATGGTTGTTATATTAATTTTATAATGCGCCCAGAAGTAAATGTTTTTCAAGAACATAAAATTTTCGACGTTTGTGATACGCGGGCTTAAGCTCAAAAATAAATTTTGGGTAAGAAAAAAAAATTTTTTTGAAAGATTATTCTAGATTCTAAGTTAATCAGATATGATTTTCAGAATTGTTCATTTTAAAAAATATGCTTGAAGAACTAAGAAATTCTACTCTGTAATTTGTTCAAATGTATGGTTTCATAGAAGAATAAAAATGTTTTGAGCTTAGAAATTTTGTACAATAGGATCAAGTTAAAAAAACGTATTATAAATTGAATTTAAAAGTTCTGAATGTGTGTTCTGTATGTAACGTTTTTATTAAATTACAAGTTTAAAAATTCTTTATTTTATTATAATATATAAATACCAGTTTGTTCATATTATCAAATTAATATTTATTTAAAAACTTATCTAAAACTGAACTTCCATAACATTTCAAATTCTTATAACGCCACCTATTTTCAGTACAATGTATAAACAAATCTGTAAATATATAAGAGAAAGTTTTGTCGGTCATATTTTTCCTCTAGTCTTTATAAGTTTTAAAATATTTCAGAATTAGACAAGTTCTTACGCATATGGAGAGAACCTTTTGACGGTATTTTGTCATTTTCAAATAGCAATTAGATGCTATATTGGGCAATTGTAACCGCATCTAAATAAATACTCGTATATTAAGGATTAAAAAAGGCTGTACATCTTATTATCAATAAAAAAAATCACTTGTATTTTGGAAATTAAAAGTTACTGTCAATAAAAAGTCATTCTTGGTAAATTTCAAAAGTTCTTCAAGTTTCTAAGAATAAAATGCGTAAGCCAATATTTACTTAATTTCATTCTTTTAATTATTCTATGCAAATAGACATAAAGGTCAAAATGAACTAAACCAATTAATATTTTTAAAATATCAAAAGGATCAATTTAATTTATTTATTGTATAATATAAGATACTGAGTTTTTCTACAGATAAATAACCATTATGGGATAATCTTAAGACGAAATTAGATAAAAAAAAATGTAACTTCTTACTAAAATGTTTCACTGTCTCATAAAATCATGTAGGTAAAATATTAAAACAACTTAAGATCAAGTATTGGATAGGGTTTTATAAAGGGGAAAAACAACAAAAAACTATTAAAGTGAAAAAGTTTGCATTTTTAAACTACTGTATAATCAAATAATATTTCCGCTTGTTAACTAAATGGCTTTCTTTTTTATTTCCTGCAAGATTTCACGATTGCAGTATTTCATGCTTGGATGAGAGTTTGTAAGACTAAACAATGTTTATTTTATAAATCTTAGGGGATTTTAAAATTTGTTCAAGGGACTATGCATAACTAATCGGTTTTGACAAATGTTTTTTTTTTTTAACATTTCCTTTTTGTTTGTAAAGTATGTCTATGTAAGTTTTTTTCTACAGACAGAAATAATGTTTTATCAATGAGATACTTTGTAGTCATATTTGAATTATCTTTCATCAAAAAATATACGAAATGATGACAATACAAATGGTTCTCTAAAAAAGAATTGATTATTATTTAACCTGTCATTTCACGATATATATATATAAGGTAAATGGTAATTTTATAACTCAAATTTCTAATATTAAAATTTTTAGTAACCAAAATTTAAGCATTTTGAAAGAAATGCAAATTATTCTGATTTACATAAAGTGTTCTGTTTTCATCGTTGTTACTTATCTATTTTTGGAAAAATACATAAAAAAATTGCGAGTTGAATTAAGTTAATAATCCTTTCTATAGATAGCAGTTTATACAAAATGATTGATGAAATTTCAATAAACTTTTTCGGGAGTATTATTTTTATTTACTTTAAACGCACATACATTCTTTAGTTATAAATTTCAGTAAATACATATAAAAAAAACTTTAAGGATCTAAATCAATAAAAAAATACTCCACAATTTAATTAACATTATTTGATTACTAATTATTTAATTATTAATAAAAAAATTACTAAATATTTTTTCTCGGTAGACAAAAGTTCTTGATGATCATAGTTCGAAATTTATATTCTGTACCACATTATATTGTTACTAGAGTGTAAAATATGAATTCCAAACCACAAGCTAATGATAGTTTATACTGCAATACGCATGTATATGTGGGAAAGACCGTTTACCAGATGCGCGAAGGTTTTGCATAATGTAGAGATAAGAAAACTGCAACTTTCTTAAGTGTTCTATACGGTCCACCGCTGACGTTAAGCCAATAACAGTGAAATTTTAATTTTTATTGTTTAAAAAATATTTAGGTGTATATTCCATTTTGGAGATAATAACCTTTGTTGCTCCATATCCCACAAAAAAACTAACTGTAACTGTGTTCCATTTTCAGCATATATAAAAATTTCCATACAAATTTTAAAGTATTTGGCAAATTGTATAGTTGTATTTTCTTTCTTTTGTTGTTGTTATTGCGAGTCAAATCAAGTTAATAATCCTTTCTAGATATCTGTTTATATAAAAAATGAATGATAATTTCAATGAATTTTTTTGGAAGTATTTGTTTTACTTACTTTGAATGCACATATATGTATACTAAAGTAGAAATTTATAGCTATAAATTTCAATAAATACATATAAAAAAATTTTAAGAATTTAAAACCAAAAAATTTCTATAAATTAAAATCGAATGAACAGAAATGTTTTTAAAACAGTATACATTAGAAAATAAGTGATATACATTATTACTCGCTTACTAACTAGAACTTGAAATGGTTTTTGAAGTTCTCGGTTCTCAAACCATAGCCAAATGCATCTCATAATTTTGAACCATAATCAGATGATGAGGTCGACACTTGAACTGCCATTCCCATCCACATCACACCAAGGTAAGGACCCCGACAGATTTTAACTTACATCAGCTACTCCACACAATGGATCTTTGATCGGGTTTCAATTTCGCAACTAAATGTAAACATCGCTTCTGGGCCACGAAGTTAGTGATTAGGAACAATCGATTTCTTTGTATCCGCTAAACCAGGGGTCTTCAACCTTCATACGTGATTTGTGAGTACTCCAGGGTAATATGCAGATTGAATATAAGCAATACGTGAAAAAATGCATGTATACTTACACATATAGGTGGTTATCAAAATAATGGAAACACTACAGATTTATAAAGAATCCTTTATTGCTTTATTAGAATGTTGTAGGACCGCATTGAGATATAATGCAGCTTGGATTTGCCTAGGAATCGATTCATATAAGTGTGAATAGTTTTTAGAGTAACATTGTGCCAATCTTCATGGAGATATTCTGAAAGTTCTGGAAGAGATGCCGATAGGGCATCAATTTCACATTGAACGCTCTAAAACAGATCATAACGGTCCAATTAGATGGAAGTCAAGTAACTGTGTGGCAATAGTAGATGTTTTACTTCATCCTCGTGTTTATCAAACCACGATTGGGCAAACACGACTGCATTATCATCCTGGAAAATTCCATCTCTTTCAGGAAACAAAGTTTACATCATAGGATGTATCTGGTCACCTATATAATTTCTCTTTACTTCACCCCAGTAATCTGTTCTTTCAGGGTTACGATTGGTCTAGCAGAAAACCACGATAAGGCTGCCCATGTTCTGATAGATCCACCTCCAAACTTGACAGTTGGAAGAAGACATTCACGATTATACGCTTGTGCAGGTGTCTTCCAAAGGTGCAACCATCCTGTTGTAGGAAAAAGTGGGAAAGACGATATTCGTCAGACCATATTACTTTCTTCCACTTATCAATCGACCAAATTTTGTGAGTGTGACACCACTGTAGACGATGCTTGGCATTAGCACCTACGACAAATTACTTTGAGAATTGCGGGAATTGTTGCTCTGCCGTAAATGGTCTATTTATGAAAGTGCCTTCTAACTGTAATCATTGACACTGGAGAACCAGGATGATGATTGAGCTATATGGTCACTTATTCCCTTTTTAGACATAACAATCCACTTCAATGCCCGTCGGTCTCTTTCACTGAGTTTCTCTTTCCGTCCACTATTTTGCTTAGCCGAGCTTGTCTTGCCACGTTGTGCGTATACTGTCAGGACTTTAGACACCGTACCTCTAGAAAAGCCTAAAAGTTGGTAAATTTCGATCACGCTTGCTTCAGCTAGACGGGCTCCTACAATTTGGACTTTTTGAAAATCTGAGAGGTCCAACATTTAACACTTTTGAAAAAAAAATCCAATGCTTGCAGAACTTCAATAAAGCTACCACATACTACCCGAATATATACATTTCTATTAATAAAACAACCTGGTAACTATTATTATATTTTAATGCTTACGAAGCGCATTATAAATGCTATTTTTATTCACATGTGTACACATACATTATTTTGATAATCTCCTTTATACATAGATATAGATAAATTGATATTAAATGAAGTACTACTTAAAAACAATTTTAGTTTTAGAGCCCCATGATCAAGAAAGTTAGGAGAACACTGCTATAAACAAGTAAAAATAATCAAGTGCACTGCTAATGATAATAGTGTCATTGTCCACAGATATGTATCTGCATTTAAACTGATCAAGATTATAATAAGTGTTGTGCTGAATCAAAGTAATAGGAAAATTATACACACAAAGAACTGGTAATTACAAATAAGCCTGGCGAACGTGATAACCCTCGTGCAGTTCTGTATCAATGTTAATTTAAATTAAATTAAAAGCACATCCTCAGCTCAGAAATCGAGAAAAATTTACCAATAACTTTAGGAAATTGAAAAAAAAATCTACTCCATCTTCAATATTTAAAATGAATCCTGAATGTAATTGAAAAATCACCGTGGCAATCATTGTGATACTTTGGTATTTGAGGAAACAAAAATATGTGAGACCCGTAATAGAATTACGGGCCAAGGTGCCCTACAATTCTGCAAATGTTCTCTCATAATTTTGTTCATTCGTGCTGATCGTATAATGGATAATTTAAAAAGTGACTATTTTGAAGGTCAAATATGAGATTATGATTCCATGTTTACAAGAAAAGAAAAAGAGAGAACATTTTCACCAGCGTATTAGAGTATCAAAAACATCAGGTTTTTCCTTCAAAATCAAGTGTAATCCTTTCAATTACACCTTACACGCTGGACTAATAACAGAGACCGTGTGAGTAAAGTTATTCAGCAAGAAGTTGCGTTTTATGAGCCATGAAAATCTCGTATCGATCAGAACTTTTATCACAAAAGGATGTACCTATCATTACATCGAAAGAGAAAGCACTAAATCCAGATATTATACATCGTGCGAAAACAGAAGGGGGAATTATAACATTTAATCCGAACGAATACATATTCATTTCGTCCCACTATCTGCTTCGTAATGTATCAAAAGTATATCTTTTACTATGAATCTGAAGATGGAAAAATATCTGACCACATTGTACAAAAATACATATTTATTTCGTATGGAAGTAGAAAATAGTGATGAAGATAACCCTGATATGAATATTACATTATGCGATTGAATCAGAATATTATATTTGATAAGACCTTTGAATCAAACCACTCTTTTGAAGTAATGTGTGTTGATACGTTTTGTTTTCTGACCACTAGATCTTGATTAGAACATATTCCTTGAAGAAATATATTAGTTGCTACTTTGAAATTTTTTGCTTGATTAACGTTTGCTATGACGATGCATTGTTCTGTTGTTATTGGTTTCTAAGTCCAACAGAATAATGATAGTTTTTTTGTGTAAGTCTTGATATATTTAAAGCTAATCTAAGCTATTCTAACTAAAGCTATTCTAAGTCACATAGAATAATAATAGTTCTTTGTATGTCTTATTTAAAGCTAGTTTTGCTATCACTTTTTGAAGATTGGATAAAAAAAATTATCCACAAATATACATTTTCGAATTCCATTCAAATGATCTCCTAGTGTTGACCATATTTCGAGTGAGTGAGTGAATATTAGTGTCGTACTATTCGGCTATTCGGGGGCTTTTGGTGATGGACCTCGTAATTTGGAACCATGGTCAAGGATGACATCTGAGTAGGGCCCCTCCTCTCCTAACTACCACACCAACGGGACACTTGAGCATTTAACGTGTATCGCCCCCCTACACGGCTGGTCTTCAACGGTACTATGCTCGAACTAATGACATGCCGGCCACGGTGGTTCTATGGCACCACCACGCGGTAACCTAGTGGCTACCGCGGCCCCAGTCATATTTCGAAAGAAAAGATCTATGAATTGTACTTAAAAATAATGTAGTAAAAATGCAAAAATTTCTTTTTCACTCAAACTTTAAAATTTTTACATCTAATATTTTTCACAATCTGCTTGAAGCATATTTCTTTTAGACACTTGTTTTACTGCTAATTTGATTGATAACACACATTTTTTGAATTCCTAGATTTTAAAAAACAAGTTCAATATTAGTTATGTAGACTTCTGATACAGATTTCAAAATTTTTCTTAATAATAAAAAAATAGGCTCAATATGAAATATTACGATATAATGACAATAGAATTAAAAAGAAATAGAATTTTCTGAGAGTAATATTACCATATAACACAAACTCTCTTTGTGATAACTCAGTTCTCTAACGCATTGAGAATATAACAGGATCAACATCTAATTTCAAGCATAGTTAATATTAAGCATAATCAAACACGTTTCCAGAAATATTTATAATTTAATGTGTTATACTTAATGTTAAGACATACTTTGAAATTACTCTTTATAGAAAAAAAATTCATAAAGAACTACGAAGGCAAAAAGAATTTCAGCTATTTAATTTTAGTAAATGATCTGCGTTTTTTTTTATAGATAGATTTTCCCTCAGAGGTAATAAAAAATGAAACCCATGTGCATAAATATCGTATTATTTCATGATTGCATTGATACAAAATACGAAAAGCATTATCTCCCATGTAATGATTTAACTGTACATATAAAATAAGTGGCAAATAAAAAAATTACAGATAATTTTTGTATAAATAAAAAAAACTGTACTTTCATCAGTAACAATCAAAAAGAAATACACATGGACTAAAATCCTTCAATTTACACTTCATCAATTTCCAGACAAGATATTTCCTCGGACGTGATCCACTTACGAAAGGGTTCTTGGTAGAAGAAATCATCCATGTGAACCAAACCTTCTTCGCCCACCTGACAGGCTTCAGCAGAAAGTGTTTCCGAGCAAACGGATGACCAACGGTCATCGAGCGATGACCAATTCCGGTGTTGATGGATGCCAACGAGTTGGGAAGGCGTGAGATTGGATCGAGGTGCTGAGATAGAGAAAGTGTCTGCTGTGACAAAGTGGTCAAATATACTGAAGGGGATCGGACTTATGAGTGGCGAGCACGAATTTTGGAGATAGCCTGATGAGAGGTCATTGATTTTTTCTGCTCCATCAGCAAAAGTGTCAGTAGTAACAGCGAAGCAATATATACATGCATATGGAGAACTCCCTCTCAGTTTTCGGGGATTTGAGATTGAACAAGAAAACGAATCGAATATGGCATTTTTTATTTATTTTTTCAATACATATATATACACACACACGTTTAGTTTCAAAAAAGTTAGAAAAAAATAATAAATTACAATTGTGGTAAATATTGTAAAGATAAAAAAAATACCTATTTATATAAAATTAATAATTTTATATAAATATAAGTTGTACAGATTAAATTCCTATTTTCAGATTATTAATTTACTATTATTAAGGAATACATTACAAATATTCATATTTCCATGTATTATCGAAATTCAGTTATTCAATTTATAAATAGAGATACTCTGTAACTCTTAAAAATAATATATTCAGGGTTTTTTTTGTATTTTTTTTTTATTTATAGTGTTATACAAAAATATTCTTAATGTTACTCCTACAATAGGTCTTTAACTTTATATACTT
Organism: Trichonephila clavata; assembly: GCA_019973975.1. NCBI lineage: Eukaryota > Metazoa > Arthropoda > Arachnida > Araneae > Nephilidae > Trichonephila > Trichonephila clavata. The sequence goes on from BMAO01030078.1 coordinate 12,616, forward strand.
AATTTATAATTATTTTATTATAATAAATTTATACTTTTGCTTTGCTGTAATTCGGCCTGTATTTTTCTAGCTTTCAATTTGTTTTTGGATCATTGAATCTGGCAGTTACTTAATTATTGCTCAATGTTTAATCATCATTTAAAACAGAAGGGGGGGGGCAACCAAGGACGTCTTAAGACTTTTTGACACCCTGAGCCCCTATACAAATATAGGCCCCACCTATGATCCTTTAAAGTAGACAGTACATAGCATACTTTGTCAAATATTTGTAAAAACAATAAACCGAATAAAATAAATGTGCATGACTTACAAATGCACAAACCGGCTCGACCGACTGCCACCTTTGGACTGAATGATTAATGATGGTGTATGGTGTGGTAGATTTAGGCATATACATGAACCACGATCATCACATGTAGCAAGTTGACATATTGTCTGAAATTCCCAGTTTTTCGGAGAATACGACTGAGAAAAAACATTTGACCGTTGAAATTATTAGAATTTAGATCTTACTAAGCCTGAGTTGAGAACGAGACGAGGTTCATGCTGCGGCTGAGGCCTTGGGCCCGAGCCCAGTTGACCCATACCTTAAGATGTCCCTGGGGGCAACAAGAGGCTCACCAAGACATTAAAAAAAACCCAAAAGACATGTTCTATATATTTAGAACAACATATATTTTTAAGTAAGGTTTTTCTTGCACGAATATCGATAAAAGTAAATATACACACAAGTTTGCTGACATTAACTTACAGATTGGGATGAGAAATTCAACAAGCAATCTCACTCCTGATTTTAAAAAAATGTAGAAAAGTGATATATATATATATATATATATATATATATATATATATATATTTGTCTCCTCAAACTGATTTTAAAATTATATTTGCTTGTGCAACTATAAAATTCGTACAATAAATAAATTGACCGCCATTTTTAACTTATATGTAATAATTTCTGTAATTTATACCTTTTTTGAGGTACAAAGTTAACTAATACATGCAATCATTAAAAAAAAGGTGCGATCCTCCTGTATCCTGCGCATCCATAATGTAGCCTCGAGTTAAAAAAGTTGCTCACCTCGATCTAAGCATTTTCGAAAGCATATTTAGGTAAATTGCCTTTTTAGTTATAATAGATTTAGAGTTTCTATCCATAATTTTAATAGGATTTTGCTCGGTATTATAAACATAAAAGAGGGGGGGGGGGGGGAGGATACCCTGAAAATTAGTTCCCCCCCCCCGTCCTTTTGGCAATTTTAAAAGCTGTACACAGTCAGCAATGTTTATAATATTTCCAAAGCCTCAATGATAATTTTATCTTTAATATTCCAGTCATTTCATTTCTTATAAATAGAGTTTAATGTATTCTATAAATATAGATAGATATGTGTAATATTGTGCCCACGAGCAATTTACTTTAAAAACGTACACAAGAATGATGTTATATATTACTTTTCCTGGAAATTTTATGATTTTATACGTAAAACTTAATAATGTAGCTGAATAGATCATTGAAATTAATTATAGTAACAGAAATTACGTTCCGTTTCGATTTAATTACATATTAGCTTGTAAGAGTATCCAGAAATAAGGAGAAAAATAGTTGCACCTAAGCAACTGATATATTTTTCAAAGTGATGATAAAAATTCATATTGTTATACACACACATAAAGAAAACTTAGTTTTCAAGAATAAATATTTTTATAATATGTCATTAGTAATGCCTCGGATAGTAGAACAAAATACAGTCAACACCCATGTATATGATGCGACGATTTTATTTGTAATTTGTAAGTAAACAAAATTAAAAAAAAAAACGAAATACATGCATTACTTCTCTCGATGAGAAAGTATTTTTACCAGTGTAAATGCGACAAAAATAATTTCTAACGCAAAAATTTCTGTGATAATATTAAGGTAATAAATATTATCGAAATTTCTTTGAGAAATTGTGCAGTGTGTGATATGCTTCCTAGTCAGTTCCAACATTGCAATGTCATAATGCAATATTTTAATGAGACTTTTATAAATTGAATTTGGTAGCGATTACGGGTGTCCCGTCCTATACAAAGCCATAGTTGCATTTAAGATACCACTCATCTAAGTGAAAGACAAAAAAAATATACTTTCCCTCTGAAACTTCCAGATATTGTATGTGTGTGTTATACGTATTGTTTTACTGGAAGGATCGATCCAAACATATAAAACAGCTCAAGCATCACACAAGAACAATCATAAATAATAAAAAAATTCAAACATTTAAGGTAAGAACCAGGACAAATCAACATGGGAAAAGAAGTAAAAAGTTAAAAGAATTTCAGCAACAAGAAAAAGAACAAAAGAGATGCAGTTTTTAGAAGGAGTTTATGAAAGTTTTGGCATTCCAGTACAGTTTGCTTATCTCACTACGATTTTGAGACTCTTTATCTAGTTCTGGGCCCATAAGAAGATGTTCTGCATTCATGCTGCCGAAATTACAAATTTGGCATATACTAGATGGAAGAATGCCTATATTATATTAAGATGATATGCATACAATCATGGCCTGTTTACAGTCTGAAGTTTGTCACAGCCGGACAAAACCTTTCCAGGTGTTTAGAATGTTAGCCCACGATTTCCCTGTTGATTTTGTTATTTGGTCAGACTTAAAAGTATCCACTAATTCCTCAAAATTATGTTTTTAAGTGACTCTGGAGAATATGGCTTGTGTTGTCTTGTGACTCAAGTGATCCTCTCTTGATTAGTAAATCTGCCTTTTAGTTACCACATGTGAAGGTATCCATTGAAAAACGATTGTTTTGTTGTATTTATAAAGAAAGTTCAAGGTTTTGTTTCATCAAGCTTTTAAAGACCTAGAGTTAATCAACCATTTTAGCTGGTACTATATTCTATATCATGGCCTTCTGTGAACTTTTGACCCTGACCCAAGTGTTGTAGCAAAAGCTGCTCTTCTTTTTGTCCATGGACACACTTAGTTTTGTCACTGAGAAATTCCATTATTAACCGTCTCGATTTTCGAAACAAAATTTTGAAAAATTTCTAATTAAATTTTTCCTACATATATGGTTTTTCATAATTTCGATCAATTAGAAAGAAATTTTAAATTCGAATATTTTAACTAAAGATGCTAATAGTTTTGGAAAAAAAACGTTCTTTGAAATAAAATTATAATATCGTAAATTAATAAGAAAAATTAATCAATTTTTTCCCACCCACTAAAAGTTTACTTTTTGAGTTCTTCAGCAGCTGAAGTCATTTTCCCCTAATGCCCGCAAAAACTAAGGCAAATGCGATTAAGCTGAGACATTTATGATAAGAATTTATAGTCAGATAATACATTCTTAAGTTCTATACTTAAATAAATTTAATCATAATTTTTTCTAAAGCAAAAAAAATTCAATTAAACAATTTCTGTATTAAATTACACTTTCCTGGTCCTCTACAGGGATTAACCTTATATTATACATAAATTATGCTTTTAAAAAGTGTTGAATACAAAAATTAAAACAAAATGAACTAATTAAGAGATATAAAAATATTAAAATCAAAGTAAAAAATGTTTAGATAATAGTTTTTACCATTTTGCTTTAATGTAATAGGAGAACTTACACATTTTATTTAAATAATAACCTAACATTTAAAGTTCCCTTACTTCTAAAGAAATAAGTAATTTATAATTTAAATACCCAAGCATAGATCCATAAATCAATTCTTTTAAAAATTCATCATAAATTTCAACGAAAATCATTAGAAACACCAGATATTCTAATTATAAATTTTAAAGGGATATGCACGCTTGCTTATAAACGCTTTAAAACTTCATTATTTTTTTGTGCTTCAATAAAAATTTGTTCTAAGATTAGAACTTTGCCGAAGTATCCTTTTCCGCAACAGCGTATTTAATGCAAATGTTTTAGTTTTTCTTAAAGCGATAAAGAATAAGTTGTATTTATTAACATGAAATCTTATACCAGTAGTTACTCAACCTTGGTGATTAATAACGTTCTGCTCAAGAAAGCATTCATAAATGATAAATAAATTTTTAAAACAATACACCGCAGATTTATTTTTGAAGTTACCGAAAGGAAATTGTGGTAATCAAATGGTTTCCCTCCCGCTTAGTTGCATTTTCAAAAAGCTGTGTGGAATCATTAGTTCTTATTTTTAAAATAATATGAATTGGAATCTAAATAAAATGTACTTTAATAGGAAGTACTGGTTTTTTTTTTCAAAAAGATTATAAAAGTAATTAAATGAATGGGGTTCAAAGCTATTTTTAAAAGAGAAACATAAAAAGGAATTATATATGTATATATATCTTGTCGAAAAATATTTAAAAGAATACATAAAATACTGATAAAAAGACTCAAAAATTTAAGAATTTTTAAATTGAGACAGTGGTATTAATATCATTGCTGTACCTTAAGTTCCTTTAAACTTATTTGCTTTAGGTAATGAAAAAAAAAGGAAGAAGAAGAAATGTGTTTTTAATAAAGCTCAAACTTATATAAATGAGGCAAATACTTACCAATCTTAATATAATTTAATCTCTTTTCATGTTTTATGATTTTACTTTTGGTTGGATTATAATTCAAAAGCGCGCATCCACAATATCAGTTTAAATAACGAGGAATTAAAAGCTTAGAAATTCTATTTCATAAAGAAAAGAAAAAGGAATAGACACTATCGTTAGTACATAATAGAATTAGAAATTATTTTTCATAATTACGAATCCTTTGTTTCTCATCACCTTTCCTCATGGCATAAGACCAAAAGGGGTGGAGAAGGTTTTTCTTTCCACCGTCATTCATTAGACTGATCCCCGAACGTGAGAGGGGTTGAGCTGTGAAAACGCCACGTGCAGGGCATCAAGCCCTCACGTGTGACCCCCAAGTCCATTTGACACCTCACGCAAAATTGAGTACAGATTGGAGGGTTGTATCAAGGCCTTGTTATTTCGGTCTTAGGGGATTAAGCGCGACTGTGATTGAAGGATGAAAGATCGGTAGACATGTCCAGGAATTTGCTTTCATACGCTGGGATGGAATCATCTTTCGGAGGATTTTAATCTTTGAATTTGTCTTTAAAAACAAATTTCTTCTCTATTAAAGAAGAAGAAAAGGTTTTTATGGAATGAATTTCTTGTATTCATTTTTTTAAAGTTTAATGTCAAAGAAAAATTATTTTTTCAAAAAAGATAGAGAATCTGAAATATATCTCCCTATGGTTGATTCAGCAAAAAAAAGGAATGAACTCAGATAAAAATGAGTATTATAGTAAAATACATTACTTTCTATAAGATAGAAAAGTTGGAATATAATAATAATGCTAGTGCTAATTTCTACCTAAAAAGTATCCCAAATTTTGAGTCCTAATCTTTGACTTTATACAGAGATAGCCTTGGATAAAACGAATTATTTCATTTTTAGCTTAGTGAGTGTGTGACGGTTCTATATATATCTTAGCTCCTTCTACTAATTGTCCTTTGGGGGAATTTCTGGTCTTTAAAAATTATTTTTTATAAGACCGCGCTTCGAAGAAGAGAACATGATTATGCTAATTAAGACTACTATATATAGTCTAGGTGTTTTCAGGTTAGTGAGAGAGATAGGCTAGTCAGAGATTAATCAAATTAAAGGTGTATAACGGATATTTAATATTTTCTAATTGAATTACTTAAGGTGCGATTGTCACTGAGATTAAATCCAGATTAAATTGATAAGAAGTCAAAGTGATCGCCTTTGGTTCGTATAACTATTTTCACACATCTCGCTTACCTCGTTTATTGTCGGCATAGTGATTATTTGAGGGCTTCTCTTAGTCGGGATTGGTTATATTAGTGTGGTGATTAATATTGTGGATAAATCAGATTATTTCGTTGTACTATGGCTAGTGTTCCTTCCAATCCTCCTACACCTTTAGATTCGCAGGTGAGAGTATTACAAGTGTTTTACACTCAAATAATGGAACTTTTTGAATGAGTTAAATGTATAACGTAGTAAGTTTAACACAATAATAAATGCAATGATTGAATACAGTGATAAAAAAAAACCCCCCCCCCTCTAAAAATTTTTACCCAAGTGGCTTAGGAAATATTTACCAAAATGGTCGTATCATAGATTTATGGTAGAAATGCATTTTACTAGTACTTAGCCATAGTTCTTTTAATAGTTAATTTTGAGAGGTTTTTAACGATGCGTATCTTATTCTTTTGGCTCGACATATCTTGTATTTCCATGTCATGCCACGTTAGCATTTTATGGTTTTATTATACTTAAAGCATCACCTATTATTCAAAACAGTTATATTATAACAATACAATGACTACAATTTCAAGAATTTTCATCTACTAACAGAATATTAATTGATGGAAAAGTTCCATTTTAACTCGGTCTACATTCTACCCTTGTTTAAAGTCTATTCGAATCCTGCTATGGTCTTGATTTCATTATATTATGACTTGAATATATAAGTTTACTTCTCCGCTTGACTGACATAACTACTATCTGTAACTAGTTAAAAAGCTTTGAAAGGAAATAACTCAATATTTTACTCTTAAAATAGATATTCACCGACAAAATAATGTGCATTTTAATACTGACTGCAACTACGTATTTGCTCTTATAATAGAAAATTAATTCATATGTGAAAGGAGAAATCATTTCATGAAAATAGGAAAGGAAACTGTCTAATAATGGCGCAAGTTTTAATAAATAATATTTAAAAGCAAACTATTAAAGAAAAAACTCTAATTCAGAAAATATTGAATACTTGTGAGAAATAACGAATGGTTAATGAATTTATTGCACAGATCCTATACCAGTACATGGTACTATTAATTTTCAAAATCTCATCTGATTCAATTACTGCTTGAGTTTCATTTTATTCGAAACTAGTAAATATTATTTTTTTTTCTCTTTTGAAAACTTAATCTCACCCTTATTTTAGAATTCGAAGTATGCAATCAAGATCTTGGTCAACTTATACAATGGAGTATTTTGAAAAACGTCTTGTTATGAACGTTTAGTCCTATAACGTTAAAAGTATAGAAAATTGTTTTAAAAAATTCGAAAAACACTTTTATTTTGTGTTTGGCTTAGCTGCGCTAACATCAAAACGTTGTAACTAGTCTGATGCCGAAATACGGACTGTTGCCAATCCAATAAACTGAATAAAGGTTTTTCAAGATTAATCTGAAAGCATTTTAAAAATTTAATGTTTGACCAACAATTAGATTATGTTTTTATGTAGACTATAAGAACATTTTAAAGAGAAATGTGCATTAATGTGTATGATTTATAAAATCAGGTATATAAATCCAAGTATAAAATCAGGTATCCAGGTATAAAATCAGGTATATAATTTTTTTAAGAAATTAAAAAAAGAAAGGATATTTTAATCCAACTTGTATGTTGCGAAGTAAATTGTAAAATAAAGAGATTTAGCGCAAGATTACATCATATATATATACACAGTCGAACCTCAATTTAACGACCCCTATTTAACGAATTTCATGATTTAGCGAATTTTTTTCTTTCCCCGATTAAAGCGAAGGCAAAACTTCTATTTTACGAATATAAATCCCGAATTAACGAATTATTTGACCTGTTGCAATTTCTTTTATCAGTTTGAATTAGAAACATTTGAATTATTTTTTCAAATTATATCCTTTTTGTCCGGATGAGAAAAAGGTTTTTTCTTGAAAAATTTTTTGACTGGAAGGGTCAAACCATTATTAGACTTTGAAGAGTCAGGTAAGTCATGAGTGCTACCTATCGTGTGAGTTTTGAATAGGACAGGAAATTTATCTCATCCCTCTCCACAACTCAAGGGGCACTTTAAGATTTTAAGGATTATGTTACATTTGATAAGAAACTTGCCTATCTGGGCAACTGAAGCTCAGGAAATTGTTGATTTGTAGAAGCCAAAGAAGCGATTCTGAAGCAGAAATTGATAATGAAACTCTTAGCAAAACTGTTTCATTTTCTATTGCTTCACATTGCATGGAAATTGTGAAAACATACCTCCTGCAGCATAATCTAAATAACGCAGTATTTTCTTCTCTGCATTAAATCGGTGGGGAGGGGGAGTCAGGATTTTAAATTTTCCAATAAATTGAAGCGTAATAATTCAGTAAAAAGTATTCTTATCTTTTGAATAAAGAGCGTTTGATTTTTAACAATGGATATTTTCTGTGTAGCTGCTTATTACAGAATTTCCAAAAGGTAAGTACAAAAATTTTGTGTTTTGTTGGAACCTGATATAATGAACTAAATGATCAGTCCCGACGAATTCGTTAAATCGGGGTTCGATTATATGACTGCAGCCTCGATCCCGACTGCAGCCGTTTATCATATTATACTTTATTCCAATGATTCAGCAAACCATTCTGTACCCCAAGCCATGACTATAGAAGAGTCTTCTTTCAAGCGTTGATCAGGAGCGAGTGAGTCGTTCGTCCACATGCTGAAGTTGAAGTCAAAGTACTTATGTGGAAGATGGGTTGAGTTGAATTTGCAGAAAGTTTACCCCAACTGACATATAAAGGGCTGGGGATTCATCACACACACAAACACATATATATATATATATATATCCATGTGTATAATATATATATATATATATATATTATACACATGGAGAGAAAGATAATATACAGACAAATGCATAAGAACAAACGTTATTCAAAGAAATATGCAAAACTCTTAATCATTTAAATAATTTCAAAATAATTCTCTCAAATTCAGGCAGTTGAATAATATGTGAAACACATGGTTACCAAAATACCAAAGTAAAAATTGATTATCCAGTAAAATTTAATCGCAAATTCAAGTTTAGGCTTGAATAGAGGGATCAAACCGGATTTTAAATGTACGAAACTTGTCTCTCTTTCAATTTTCCAAGTATTAGCCCTATAAATTTATCCGTATAATTTTAAAAAGTATCGAAAATAAAATGTAGAAAACTGAACACCAAAAATAAGTAAACAGTAATTAAATATTCAATAAAAAGGAATTATTTCAATAAAGAAAATATTAAAAAAGTTAATGAAACGTGAAAAGTTCTAATGCAGTATAAATATAGTATAAAATAAACATACTATTACTCTAGATATATAAGACAATAAAACTTACTTTTAATATAGCGGAGTAAAAACCATGGAAAATAAATAAAAACATACAACATAAAATTTAGCAATTAGAATTATTTTTTTTTAAGAATTATTTTTTTGAAAAAGGACAGAACCTTATGATTAAGATTTCATTAAATGAAAAGAATTTAAAAGTAACGAAAAAATATAGCTTATAATTCTTGCTTTTTAATAAAAGAATATTTAGGAAAAACTAACACGTCCAACAAGTCGTATTTCATGGACAAATGTAATTTAATACGGAAATTACCACCGATAGAAAAAAATCTCCCCCCCCCCTCATAGAACCCTAAAAATTATAAAGTCTTTTTTGGAGAACCCATTCCATTTTTTCCCCTTAGAAGAATATATCTTAAAGCAATATTTAAATTAGATTACATGTTATAAGTATTTTATATATTGTAAAAATCGTGTGTATTTGTTATTTAAAAAGTTTAATATAATGTAAATATAATGTACTGTTTAACAATATTAATCTGTGTTCCATGTCACCTACCTAAGCATTATACTTGGTAACTAGGATGTGCTTGCATTTTTTTACACAAACTGACGAAGTCCAGGTCTTTTTAAATTATTTTGCAGTCACATTTCGTATTTTATAACGTAATTTGTTTTTACGTTCTGTTGTTGTTGGGACAGATGTTGAGAAATATCTTTCGCTGAAATACATTGTTCTGATTGATATTGAAATATTTATAGCTGTGTGAGAATTCCTGTGTATTCTAAATGAATTTGCAACCTAAAATTCAGGAGCCGCTCTTGTTTAAATTTAGATCTTAACAGAGTGAAAATCGCTTAACATGAAATTGAGAGGACTGGAATATTTTTTCGTGTTGAAAAGAATTTCGTGTTAAAGGATATTAGAGGAAACCTATGTTTAGCAAAATTAAGTTTATTAGAAAACATATTATTTTTTTTACATAAATATGCATATATGCATGTATTCAATAAAAATCTATGGAACAAAAATATTCACTGGAACTTAATGAAATTTAATTCAAAATATGCAAGTTTTTGGAAAAAAACATTTATTGAATTTTAGGAAAACAATCTAATATTTTTCTTAGTATTGTGTTTTTTAGCAACAAATTGTTCGATGTCTTCCATTTTGTTATTCATTTCACCAATCGAAAGAGTGTCTAAATAACTATGCATACATTTTATGAGGTTCTTCATTTCGAATGACGTGTGAACAGGAGTCGCATTGCTCTTTTGATTTTCGTCGGCAGAATTAACATCAGTGATATATTTTGAACTTTTAACAAAATCCAAAGTTTATTTTCCATTGTTGGGGCTGTACACACACATTAGCATCATATACTGCAACGAATTCTTCTGACGATACAGTTAGACAGACCAGTAATACAGAAAATTGTACAGTAATACAGATAATACAGATACAGATACCAATAATACATATTCATTAAATGGCTGGTGTTTTTAGTACGTTCATTCCCCAAATAGTAAATCTTTTAGTGTTAAGTGATTTTTATTTCGCGTTAAGAGAAAAAATGCATGTAAATGCATAGTAGTTTGTCGGGACCGTTGTGTCGGGACCGGGTTATTATTTTGTGTCAACCAATATTTCGTCTTAAGCGTTTTCGCGTTAAACATATTTTACTCTGTCATTAAGTTTTTTTCTTTTCTTTCAATAGCACAAACCTTCTTATTTATCACATATTATGTTTTTATATTGCAATAAAAGTTAATATATTATAAAATAAAAATTATTATGTATAAATAAAATTTCAATTTTAATGACAGGGATGAGCTTGCTTTGTTTTAGACTAAAGTTTAAAGTCGGATTCTATTGTCATTTTTTTTATTTGTATCATATATTATAGATTTTAAATCAAATGAACATGAATCCATTTTGCATACACATATATAATTTTCTTCTAGGTTTCTTATTTTAGGTCATGGAACCCTTAGGTAAGCCTCGTGGTACCCCAGGATTCCATAGAACACAGTTTGAAGATCATTCATATTCCGTCTAGAAGGACGACTCAAATTATTCCTGGTCGGTACCTAGGACCTGCAATATTAGAAAAAAATGAATGTTGCCATTGTGGTACTAAAGATGCAGATTCGTATTCTATTGGTTCGTCTTCACTTTCGTCTCTCAATGTGTCTTCCTCATCATCAAATCCTTCGCCAAAAAGCGGAGCACTAAATAATCTTGCAGTTTATGTCATTGTCAATGCCAAGGTTGGCACCTTGGGCGAATATGGAAGTTCCATCAAGTCCGTTCGTGGAAAAGTTTCGATTGGTAAAGAATATGTACAGAGTTATAAATTCTTTATTTCGCCTTCCTGAAGTTATTTCCAAAAAATTATAAAAATTTTCTCCGAAGCTGTAACATAATGTTTCACTTGAGTAAATAAAAAATTTCAGTACTTCTACCACTCAGGGAGTAAGGTTGTGGTATTTTTATACTATGTTCTCTTAAACGATAACCCGTCCTGTGTTCCTGAGGCTCCTAGAAAAGCTGTTGTATCTCATTTTAGATTTTTGACAGGGCATGATTGTCAGTGATATCATCTCTACAGAATTGGTATCACTGACTCTGGTCAGCTTATGACAACTGAACATTTGGACTTGTACCCTGCACTAATACGTTTCAATTCTATTGCCGAAAAATATTGGAGAGCAAGCGCACTAATGATACAGGTGCTGTTGCAGTGTGTGTGGCATTTGTAAAATAAATACTATGTTCTTTCACTACCAATCTACAATCTGCTTTAAATTTTCAGTAAAATTTATTGAATATTAAAATAATTTTCTTTGTATTAATCCTTACCCACCATTTCTTCCCACTGAGTTTCTTATACAGACTTGAAGTTGCACTAATCTCTCCATTGAATAGGTATAGGGGAGCTCAATCTGGTTCTACAATCCAACGTGTTTTCAGTTTTTTTACCTCTTTCTCTCCACATATCGTTGCAGCATGTCGTTTATTACCAGCGGTTTTTTTTAAAATCTTGGACAATCTTTCATGAGTTTTTTAATATTTTATTAATGTATTTATATTCCAAACTGGATTCGAAGCTACTATATTTAAATTTTGATCACCACCAAAAGAAATGAAGTTAATTCCAGCTTCATCGTTACCATTTTTAAAACCTGAAGTTTCATTATTTTTGTAGTAAAAATTGTCTACACGATAACTATCTGAATCGCAAGTTTGAGGCAAAATTAATTTTCAATTTCTTTAAAATGTTCGTGTATCTTAATAATGCAGTCTCCATCCTGTGATGATGCTAAAATATGTGAAGAACTTTAATGCCGTATTCCATCAACTTTTGTTCGGCTAATAACTGAATCTTGTTCGTATTCCACGTACCTTGTAAAGCAACGGACTAATTTAATATTATCCACAGAATGTACTGTTGCATTTAAATACCTTTTGCCATTAGAACTAGTTCAATCATCTATTATTGTTGAGAAAAGCATACCAGATTGAGTCATTTTTGTAAACTTATCTTTAAATTACAGCTATTTAATTGTAATTTCGCTTCTAAACATTTCATAGCTGCGTTTTTATAATTAATTTTCAAACAGCGCTTGAATGTGCCATAGGAAGAATTTAAAACCCTTCATATGCTGCATATTTTTGCCTTTAACTCTCACAAAAAAATTGTCTTTTGATAAAATTAAGCAACTTATTTTGGAAGTTTTTGAATTTTTATATCTGGAATATCATTTTTCATAATATCGATATTATGTTTTTCTTGAAGATGATTTAATAACCTTTTGATATGTATTCCTACCCGTACATTTTAAAGATTAACAGCACATGCTGCATTTTTTTGTATATTTTCTTTCTTTCTTTTTTTTTTTTTTTTGAAATATTTTCCGCATTGCATTTTTTGCTGTTTATATTTAGCCTAAAATAAAATGCAATGAATAATTACTTGCAAACTATTGTCTTCTAATCTCTTACTCAATTACTTAATTCTCGATCTCTTACTTAAAAATAACTTTAAATACATTTTTAACGTACTTTCTTAAAATTAAATACATAGAATACATGCGCAGAGTATGTATTTTAGGAAATTTAATTTTCGTAAGGAATTACAACACAAAATCTGTACCACGGTGTTAAAATATGTGACGGTGCTTGTTTCTTTTTTTTTTTCCTTCTGTTTTTTTAAACTTAATTGACACTCAAAAACCAACTACTTAGCGGGGAAAAAATTATTTACTATTTAAACAATGTCCACTTGTTTTTACAATGCACACTTTTTTCCCTTTACTTCATAAAAACTTAGTAAACAACTCTAGAAGAATAAAATTATTTACCATTTGAAAAAATAATTATTAACTAAAGTTTTTCGGGGAAACCCAGTTTTTATGTTTAGGTAAATTTTAACAAAAACCGGTTAGGCGATTTGCAAGCCTAACTCATAACATTAAAAATGCGAGTTTAAGAATTTAAATAAACAATAAAATAGCAAAACTACTAAAAAAAAGTTTTTTCGACATAAATATTTAAAAAATAATTTAGAATTGGTGAACTAACTATTATTTTATTCAACATGCTTGATTAAATACGTTTGTATTATTTATGAAATGCAAAAATGTAACTGTTTCCATATTATATATAATAAAATTTCATATGTAAGTTTATAAAATGACTAAGAAAACGTAATTATATACATAAACAATAGATAGTATATATGTGTTGTTTATTCTAAAGGTATTACCTACGATTCATAGTTAAGAATATTATTGTGAATAAAAATGTTGTGCAATTTATTGCTGTAAGGCTTTTTGCACAAAAAAGTTCAGAAAAGCCCTTAGACACGATTCAGAGAGAAAAAGCGCAGGATGGATGCTCGCAATTTCAGAGCAACTTGTCGGCGCCATATTTCACAAGCATAATCATCCTAATTGGTAGTTGAGCAATTTACAATGAGCTTCTTCCCTCTTCATTGCATTAACAGTTAGGTGGCGGCTGCGAAACGAAATATGAATGCTGCAAAAAAGGGCACACGTTGCCGGTTGTTTGACATCAAGAGCTTTTCGATGGTGGTACTCAGAAATTGATGCGGAGAAAAGCAGGAAGTGCAGCAGGGATGGAAATGAAAAGTTCAAGGTCTTAATTTAGATTGCATGCGTACACTAAAATGTGTTCCAATGCAAATTTTTTTAAAAATCGGCCGTTGCATTTTTGAATAACTTATGGTTGATAAATAACTTTGATTAGAAGTTTAGACAGTGTGCAAAATAGAGTGCAATTTTGGAAGGATTTTGGAATTTTGTTTAGAGATATTCGTGAAAAATGGGTAACAAATTCCAAAAGGAGTTAACTCGAAAAAAGTATTGAATACTGCGTAAGTTACGAAAAATATTTTGGTTATTATATTTATGAATTGAAATTACTAAATGGTTTAAGTTTATGAATTGGTTGTTATATTTATGAAAATATTGTAGTTTTTTAAATAAAATTTGAATGTCCATTCGATAAATCGCTAAAATAATTACCATTAATAGTTTATTATAGGTAATAACTTTACAAAAATAATAGTTAATAGGTAATACTTTACGCGAAAAAAATCTTACTTTTACAAATATATTTTAAATGACTTTCTATTAGAGGAAGTTCCTTTACAAGAAGTTCCAATCCTCCAATGAAATTTAAATACTGTTATTCAAATACTGAACATGATACAGAATATACTGAATAAATCTCTTTTCTTGGAATAAAACATACTTCCAATTTCGTTTCCTATAACGTAATGTTGAAGGAGTTTTCCACTTTACATGTTAAAAAGAAACTAAAACAACATATTAAAGGAAGTATTTCTAAGTATTGAAGACACAGAGCCATACAAAAATTGACGTGCTATAACATTACGAATTGATATGGAAATTCGGACATATTTTTATTTGAAAATGTGTTTCGAGTTTGGTTCATGTTCCTTGAATTTTTGGAGAAAACAGCCTCTAGAGGTCATATGTTCCACAGTTGATATCTCGTTTTTCACTCCTGATTAAATTAAAAATTATTTAAAAATAATATTCAAAAAGTGCAAAAAAGTTTTGAAAATTAGGATAAACATATTAGTGTATGTGTGTCATATTGCTATTCTTAAAATTTTTATATCTCATACTGATATGTGAGATAGAAGAATTGAATTCTCTCTCACATTATACATACCATACTTTTTTAATTAAGTTTCCAAAAAAATTTCCAGGTATTTTATCTTCAGAATTTTTAACCCTAATTTACTTATTTTTGTGAATCATTATTTATTATTGATTAGATGTTCATAACAATAATTTTTCATTCATTTTATTTCATCATTAATAAAGATGTAAATATGAGTTATAAATAAAAATATTACCCAAATATCAACTATTTGAATTATTAATCTATATTATCAAGATTAATAATTCAGATAGTTAAAGCAACTACAAGCATTTTATTTTTCTCAAATTGATATTCTATTATTTCTCAAAATTGTAATGCATTTATGTAAATTTTGCTAAATATTTCCTTGTAAATTTTAATAAAATAGTCCTGAGTGTTTAAATAAAATTTTCTTTATATGAATAAATGTTTTAAAGGAATTGAGTAAAAATTAAATGTTCTTATTTCTTTCTGGTGTAAAAATAAACATGTATTCATAAATTCTTCTTATGTTTTTAATTTCTATAAATCTATGCTAATATACTAGAAATAAATTAAGTAAACAATTTTTCAGTTTATCTTTGAAGTAAAAGAAATGAATATAACCAATTATATAACCATTTACTCCTTGTATTTAGCTAATCTGCAAACAATGCGTAATGTAAATGTATGCATTCATTTTATTATCATTATTTTTTTCAATGAAAACACTTATAAATCCTCATGCACCGCAAGGTATCACACAAGGCTTACAGAGATAGTATAAAACACATATTACAAAAAAAAATGTAACCCTTAATTTAGCTGTAAAGCCTAACCCCATTTAAAAATTCATATAAAATCGTTACTGAAATAAAATATGCCAAATTTTAATAGTTTATAAGCATTCACATTACATACGTTCCTAATTCAGATAACACCGGCCCGATCACAGGTCTTAGAACTGAAAAATTTCAATCTCACGTATGATACTATGGACCCTGAAGTGCTCATATATATGTGATTATGGTCCTGCACGGGTTAAAGGCTTGAAGGATTACAAATATTTACAATAAATTTACAGAAATTTTCAAAAGCATTTCTAGTGGAAATAAGTTGGCGATAATTCGGAGGCCAGTTTATATTAATGTGCCCTTGGATCTTTCTTTCTCTGACAGACTTGGAGCACAGGAGGATCACATGTTCTACAGTTTCCTTGCCACCAATATTAAAATCGCAGGAAAATAACGGAACCAAATTAAATTTGTTAAATAGCTTTTAAAATTATCATGACCTGTGATAAATTGGGTCATTTTATAATTAGTATAAAAAATGACGGCATGACAGTCTCTTATTAATGGTTGAAAAAAATGTCTTTGTCAAGCTCCCTTTATTTTAAATGAGATGTTCTTAGTTCCAAGACTTCACCATTCTTTCTTTCATAATCTTCTTGTAGAAGGATTTAGGAATATTAACGGCATTGTCAATTTCGCGCTTAGTGGCAGCCTTTGCAAGCCAATCGGTCAGCTTATTTCCAAAAACGCCCATGTGTCCTCGAATAAATGCAAAAACTATATAGTTTTTATCTTTCAGGCTTTTAAGTCGCTTTTGAATCTTGATGATTATGTTGCTAGACGAAGAAATACACTTCAGAGAATCCAAAGATGAAAAAAAAAATTGGAACAAATGAGATAGTCTCACATGACACTATTTTGAAGTGATCCATTTAATGGCGAAAACATAAACATGAAAGTCCAGCTACAAAAACTGTGCATTCGTCACGAATTCTAAATTGAAAGTACTCGGATTCAATTCTTAAGACAACAAATGCGAAACCAGAACTGCCATCAGTATAGCAAATAATAGGGAAATCATCCGTGGTTTTGTCACTAAATTGAATAATATTGATAGCGTTACTCTCGGAGGGATGAGGGAGAAAAAATGGAGACAGAATAAAATCATAGTTAGAGATGGATATATGTTATTGAATTATTTCTTGAAATGTTATTTTAAAGATGAGCAAGCATATCTGAATTTTGTAATACAGTGAAAGTAGCTTAACACAAAACTGAAGGGTTTTTTTCGTGTTAATTCAACAAAATTAAGCATATTAGAGTTCATGAAACAAAAACATTCACAACAAATTAAAGAAATTTAATACAAAATTTTCAAGGTTTGGAAAAACAAAACATTTATTGAGTTTTTGGAGAATAATTTGATATTTTGCTTTGCATTGCCTTTTTTTAGCATCAGATTGTCAACAAATTATTCGATGCCGTCCATTTTGTAATTCTTTTCACCATTGGAATGAGCAACAGAGATTATTTTTCATGATGTTCCTCATTTCTGATGACATGGGATCAGAAACTGCATTATTCATCTCATTTTTGTAGTCGGAATCTGCATAAATGATATTTTTTAATTTTAAACAAACTCCAAAATGCCTTTATCTACCATAATTGGGGCTGTACACATATTATCCTCATCTGGTGAACCAGCGTGGCTGGTGTTTTACGTATTTTGTTCATTCCCAGAAGGGAAATCTTTTCGTGTAAAAAAAATGCATAAAAATACATACTAGTTCGACGGGGCCGTTGTATTATTTCGAGTTAACCGATATTTCGTCTTAAGCATTTTCACGTTTAACGTATTTTACTGTATATGCCTCTATTTCCTTACACGTAAACTATTTGAAAAATTACAATCGAATCATAGATGTGTTTATATTCAAATATTATTTTTATTAAGCGATGATTTATATATTTAAAGCAAATCTAGATTTCATTTTTTTTTCCATCATAAAAATTGATTTACGGAGATAATGGCTTGGAAATGAAAACAAAGCAAAAAATATTCGCAAGGAAAAGAAACCTCCTAATAACCGCGTATGTAATCAGTGTATGAGATATCACGGAAACGGAGGAGAAGGTGAAAAAACGTCGCCCCTTGGCCAAATTGCGTCAAAAGAAGACGATAGAAATTTGACTGAGAGAGCTAATATGGCGTAAGAGCCGTTATTCAGGGTGTAAATAAATACGGGGCTCTTGTTCCGCATTATCAGAGCTCTGTGTAGCGGATAATGAAGGCTGCGGATAACAAGGTGTCGCCTGCCTCTCTCTTGATCTTTCGGACAGGGTTGCAAGACTTTGGCAAGTTATCGCTCTCCAACAATTTACGACTGCACGATGGAATTGATACCAACGAAATTTATGCAAATTATGATTAGTTAGCTATTTTGAATAAAAATTATGCTGTATTTGTAAGTGCATGTTTTTAATATATACTACATTAAATTAGAAAAATTGGGTTTTAGTAAAAATATTTTGTGAAGATTTTTTTTCAGCCAACAAAGTTTATGCTCGGTTCAAATTCCTAGATAAAAATCAGACCTAGAACGGAAGTTCAATACAGTATCTTAGAATAATCCATGCTTTCGATAAACCGGAAAAGAACTTACAGTTTCTTTGTATATTAAAGTAGGGGATATTTTATATTTCTACGTTTTCAAAAAGAGTTTGAGTTCGTTCTGGGTTTGAATGTATGGAATATTAATCAAGAATTTTCATTTTCTCATTAAAGATAATATAGCTATACTTAAATTCAAGCATATTAAAAACTTAAATTTCTGTATTTCACATGAAATTTTTCCTTTTTTCTCCATTTTAAAAGAATATTTACACAAATAAAAACAAAACTGATAAGGAAAAGAAAACACGAGTTTAAGAAAATTTTATTAATTTGTTTGTCCACAACTGGCTTTTTTAAAAATTTATTTCATATTTTCTAGCTTAAGTCAACATTCATTCAGTCGGAAAAAAATTTGTATGGTGAAAAAATAAATAGAAGAAATTATACACATTTTAGGAAAATTGAATTTTTACTAATTTTATCATCACAGCAATTTTATTTTCACCAAACAGAGCATATTATTTTATAATTTCATTCAACTGGAAAAAATTTTCCATGCATTATTCGTAGTATTTAAGTAATCCACACGATTACTTAAATACTACGAACTAAGTAATCGTGTAAGTAAAATTAAAATTTCAGAAATCTCACATTTTCCTTCTATTTTTAATAATAGTGATTAAAAAGTAGCTTTAATTTTTAAAAAAATTCAACATTTGTCATTATAATTTTTCTATTTCTTTTTTTTTCTTTGAAGAAGTGAAAAAATCAAGTTTTTTGAAAAAAAATATTGTTAATAAATCATTTATTAAATTTACTTGTTTAATAGATGGTGATAAGGATCCCAATGAGCTATCACACCAAAAAATCCCATTCTATTTTTAAAACCTTTTCTCATCGCCAGGTTTTTCTCGCCAACTCTCACCCCATGTTAACCCTAGGCTGCCTTGGGCTAAAGGGCGCACAATCTGTCACTAGTCTGCGTTTAGAAGACTTTAATTTCCGCAGCCCCGACATGTTTGGGGTTCGGGGAGAACACTCGTGGAAAAGGTCGCCCCTGCAACACTGCTATTGTGTATCTCTTCACTCCTTGCTGTACACACAAGCCCCAGGGCCCCAGCGAATGGGCTCCTCCTTTATTATATTGAGAGAGAGCATCGCTAGTATTAGCTGTCTTTGATATTGGGATCCGAGATCAAGGTGTAAAATAATAATAATGTAGGAAGTGAATACTTTTTTGCTTCTCTCTGCATGCCACTTCCTGCAATGAGACCTTTTCCGCTTCCGGGTACGATTAATTAATGTTTCCGCGACATCTCGTATTTGTAATGACATTACACCCAAAAGGAGATTTTTTCAATCCCTTTCAATGTTTATTTATCGCTATTGGGTTATTTTTATTTCTAGCTGCATCACTTAAGCAAATAATAGTATCATTCGGTAGGTGAGCGTCCTAAGATTGGATGAGGAGAGCTTAACTATCACTAGTTATGTTTGTTGCCTGGAGGTTGATATTCGAAGAATTTCCTAGCAAAATTCTGAAATTCTTTTGTGAAATTTGGTGTAGTGTTGTAAATGTAAATTATTGTTAAGAAGAGAAATTAGGTACTTGAGAATATACTTAGCGTTTAAATAAATATTTGTTTTGTTACACAATTTATTTACGTAATCAAATCTTACTTTCAATCTTTCGATTATACATAAATGCTCTATTACGGGGGGGGGGGGATGCAAAAACTATCTCATAAATCAAATTATAAAAATGTAGTTCTAAATTTAATTAACTAATAATTTATCCTGTAGCTTCATTTCTTCACATATTTATACTCTATTTATCACAGTATTATTCATATATATACATAATATTTTGAGGTTTTCATATTTTTTTAATTCTAAAAATTACTTTTATTGCTTCTTTACAATATACCTTACGTACAAAAAATGCTCGGGAAGCTTCTTAATTTTAAAAGACAATTAGCTTCTATTATTTTTGAAAGGTATAGTTAGGGTAGTAAGTAACGCATAAATGACAACATTAATATACTACCTTTAAAATCCCATATATTATATCGTAATTTCATAAATATGCGATATTTGTCTAGTTAAACTTACCTTTCTTTATTGAATACATATTACTGCATATATATGAATTGAAATTTTATTAATAATTTTGTACTTAATTTCTGTATATTAATCTTACGCACTAATTTCAGAATGAAATTCTGCTTTGAGCCGTTGATAATGAAAAACTTCCGAAGGTTCACCTAAATTACGATTACAACGGTATGTAATCGCCTCCTCTCCGTTAGACTTAATAAGAATTCCAATTATTTTCAATGTTACACTTAGAGTAACTCAAATTTTCATATGAGCATCTAAAAATTTATATTCATATCAATCAAACAATTTATCTGTACATATCGATTTGATTAGATTCGATTCGGTTATAATCTGTTTAGATTAAGATATTTTGTTAAATTTAGGAGAAATTTCTCTTGGCATACATATGATCTTTCAAGAGATTATTTTTTGATTTTGAAGCAAATATTATGTTTTATTTCCTTTCATTTAATCTTTTCTCATCACTGTGTATTTTTTTAAAATTAATCGATATCTTTAAAGCCTCCAGATCAGCGATACTCAACCTGCGGCCCACCGGGCCTTTTTAAGTGACTCGGTCATGGCCCGTTGTTCTGAGAAATTCATTTATTTATGAAAATTTGGTGGGAATTTCTTTGTTAAAAAATCTAATATATCAATTTTGCTGTTTGTTGCCGATGTCGTATGGGTACGAATTGATATTTTTTTCTAATTGTGATAATAGGCAACATTGGTAATCATATGAAACCGCTTACTGATGAAGAAATTGTGAAAGAGTGATTCTCTTAAAGGCATCCAATTTAGAAACATTCTGTGACAAAAATGAAAAATATAATAATTAAAAAAGCAAAGTAAGAGTTTTAATACTTTGATCAATTTCCACATTTTAAATCTTCTATGTTATCTTGATCTTAAAGCTTTTTGCCCCCTCCCTCCCATTAATCCTAATGTTGCTGCCCTCGTGAAATAGTCATCATATGCATGCGGCCCACGTGAAATAGCTAACATATGTATGTGGCTCGGCAGAAATAAAGGTTGAGTACCCCTGCTCCAGATAGTGTTTAATAATACAGGGTGACACATAATAACGAGAAATTTTGAAATGCGTGGCGACAGCAAGTAAACACTTTGCTCTTTTAGTAACCGTGGATCATTGGAGTGGGCAACAGCGTGGCCATAAAATTGTTTTACAAAAACAATGATAATTTGGAAAATGCACAGGGGAGCTCTGACGTTTTACAACTTAGAATGTCATGGTGCCATCCCATCAAAACACTCGATAAAAAGTTGGATTAATAACTTTTAAGAGATTGAATCTGCCTTAAAGAAGAAACCACCAAGGTAACCAAGAAGTACTTGTACTCTGTAGAGATGTTGTAGTTGTCAATGTGGAATCTCAGCAGCAGATTTCAAGAAAGCATTTGTACAGGAGAACAGCATCTAAAGGACGTAATTTAAAGAAATGACAAATTAATGAATCTTAAATGGCAAATTTCAAGGTTTCAATTACTACGAATAAAACGTTTTTCTTCCATTGCTTTTGGTTTTACTAGATTTTTAAAAAGTTTTCATTTTTTTTTGTATCATTCTATACTAGATCAGTTCATGCTTAATTATATCTCCTATCACAGCTTTCCGATACTTTTAAGTTTTAATGAGAGATTGGGTGAGTGTTTATTAATGTCGCACTACGAAGCAACACGAGGGCTATTGGCGATGCATCTCGTTATTCTCAATCTAAAAAAAGAGATGAGGACGACACTTCAGCTGGCATCCTCCTTTCGGAACTACCACGCCAAAGAGAAGACTTTGAGCCTCAACAGATTTCATATGCATCAGCCCCTCTACACGATGGGTGGTCAGTGGGCCTAGACTTTGAACTCATGACTCGAGATCGTGACCATAACTACTAGGTTACCACGGTTTTTAAGTTTTAATGAGATCTTTAAAGAAAAAGATCCAGGGAAGAATTTTCCCTTTTTTGATTACTAAGTTATATTCAGGGCCCCTTTTCCGCTTAGGCACACTAGTCACGTGACTAGAGCGCAAAATTGGGGGATGAAGGCGCAAGAAATTGGAAGGTGAAAAAGGAGAAAAAATTTTAATTGCAGCGAACGCACCACCACTTAACGAGTCATGAGAGAAGCTTTTCTACTTTTAGAAAATAAAGACTGAAATGAAATCTACTGTGAAAAATAAAAGCTTAACAGTTTGATGCATTCAAAATGATATTGCCATAATAATTGATTAAAATGACGTTATTAATGATTTTGCAATGATCAAATTCGAAGAAACTTTCGCTGTACCAGTATAATGACAGCGATTCAACTAAGAATAAGAATGTCCAAAAGTAAAAGATAGTAAAACGATAAGCGATGAAAAGATGATAATTAACAAGTTAAAAAAACAGTTCTTATAATAATGTATACTCTATACTCTAATTTTAAATGATTTCATTAATTTACGGTACTAATTTGCAAAAGAGTGGGTGGGTGGTCCGTGATGTCGTAAGGTAAGAAATGAACAAAAATGGCCAAACCATGCCATTATCCATTCCTCACGGTTGCCAGTCCAGGACATGGCAGGCCCATAGGTGGTGGATAATGGAAAGATTCTCCAAATGGCAAGAACACAGAAAGAGAATAGAGTAAGAGAGTTAAGGGAAAATCTCTCTCGAACCAAAACTGGCAAGGTAAGAACTGAAGGAAGGGATGCTCTGAAAATAGTTGGGGGAAGAGGGTGTAACGGTTTAAAGCGCCTAGAGCGCCGGGGAGGTTAAAAACAGTCCTGGTTGTACTTGAACAGAAAACTGTACTAAAAGTATCATAATTCCATAAAGCTTACACAAAAGCAAGATTCCTAAAATAATATATAACTGTACAATAATCCAATGATAAGTAAGATTCATATTTGAAGAACTACATTTAAATATACACAAATACATTTATATATAATGAAGATAAAATCATTCCATACTCAATTCCTTTATATTCCTTACTAAAATCCTACATTTTTATCATCTCACAGTTGACTTTCCTTTAAATCAAAACCTAAACTAGAATCCACACGAACCCATCAAGTAGTAGAAAATACTTCTATTCCAGGTGAAAAAGAAGAGGAACGCATTGTAGGGCGAAAAGCGGAATTTTCCTTTGACACAGAAAGTGTTCATTACCATCCCAACTCCGATGGAACGTGCAATTTTATCCGCCGCTTACGAGCATGTGGAGTGTTCATATTTAACGGGACATTCTCTCCTTTCTGTTATAGAAATTGCCAGAGATGAGAGCGGGGGCGAGAAAATTTCGCGTGCGGGGATCGTTTCCCTCCCCTTCACCATACCTCCTGGAGGGGGCCAATATTGTGGTCGATGGCCAATCAGCGATTACCCAGAGAGGGTCTTGTGAAACACACCACGTGACCGGGCACCGGCATATCCATTAAGGATCTATCAAGAATCCATTAGATGTACTTTTAGCTCCTTCTTCTGACCACTGGGCACGCGAATCTCTCGCCGGAATTATCTATTATGGTCGCTAGGAAATGAGAGTCATCCTCCTACGTATGTGGCGGTAGGCAACAGCTGAGCAGATCTGACGTAAGAATATAAAAATAACGGTTTAATAGTGCTCTTGTAATACATGGTAACGGAGGGATTGTAAAAACTTTATCGACTTTAACATCGTCGAAAGGTTGATTTTCGCTTTTGTTCCTTTAAATGGTGGCAATGATTTCTAGATACTATTTTTAATATATCGAACAATTTATAGTGTCATTTTAATTTGTCGGAACTGTAGTGTTTGTTTAGTAATTCGAAAAAGAAAAAAACTGTAGTCAAACAACTGTCAAGGAAAAAATTAAAAAAACTCTTCTTTTTTTTCTGACAAGCAATTTTAATTGAGGGAAAGTAATAAATGATTAATTGTTAAGAAAAAAAGCGTATCAGTAAGAATAAATATCGTATTCTGATCTCATCATGAAACAACGGAACATTTCACACATATTGTAGAGAAAATCTCGAAACATTGCATGTATATATTAAATTTAGTACAGCTATTTCGTATTAATTAATCTGTCTTATAGAACAAGAAAAAAGTTGTGCGGAGTTTCAAAATATATTTCCCAAGATTTTCTTTCTTTTTTATATCTAATTTTATCTTAGTATTATCTTCTTTACAAAGCCCTCCTGTATCTGTGGTTTTAAGAGCTTGAGGGAGAACATGACTTGTTTAATGCCTTTATAATGATTTCTCCTGTTTAAACTCAAGTTTGTAACATCTTAAGGTATCCGACTACTTGCGACAACATTTTCTTTAAAAAAATGGAGGTATGGGAATTTTAGATTTGTTTAGTACATTTTAAGAAAAATATGCTAAAATTAAGAAGATAAAAAGAAATTATTATTATTAAAAAAAATGTGGAAAAGAATTGTTCTACCAATTTTTTTCCACATTTTTTTTTTAGTAATAATAATAAATTTACAAAAAATAATATAAACGGGGCCCATTTTCTGTACCAAAAGTTTATGCACAAATTTTCAATTTTTCAATTCTGATGTGTTGCTATGTTATTCATTTTTGAAATGACCTTCAGGCTAAGAGATATTTTAATTTTTACAAAAACTAGAGCATTTTATCTTAGTTATAATATAAAATTGCTTAAAAAAACAATGATTATATTCACATAAGGGACTGTAAATTTTGTAATAAAACAGTGATTGATAAATCTGAAGGTTAAAACATTTCTACTATTATACAGAACTTACACAAAAAATTTCAGTTAATTATTTTCAAAACTTTTTAGAAATCGCTGGCCCCGTTTGATTATTTTCAAAAAATCGCATTTCGAGTAAAACGCACTTTAAAGTATGACATCTTGCTTAAAAGTAATGGCATCTGCTTTTACTAAAACACTTGTAGTTTTTGTTCTAGTGAATGGAAAATAATAAACTTAGTATTCTTATAAAGCTAATAAGATGGTCTATAAAATAAATTCTTAAAAAATTTGTCAATTTTCGGCAAGATTCCCAATTTTAGGGTAGTCAGATATCTTAAATACAACACTAATGAATTAAACCAGATTAATATTTGTAAAAAAATATTCAAAAATTTTCATCTCGTAAAAGAAAATTAATGATCTATATTTTAAAAACATTTATTTTCAATTAACATTCACACCATTAGAGGAAGAAATAATGTGTCACTTTATAACGAAAAATATTATTTTAAAACTTACACGGAGATATTTTATTTTTCAAGTACCTTCTGCTTATTTTCAGTTTTACAAGCACTTCGTTAAAGGACTTATAGCTGGAGTTCAGACCACCTCAGGTATAATCCCGTGTTATCCTAAAATTAACCGAGCGAATGACGTTCCGTCTTTATTTATTTGGGAAGTTTTTCGACATTCAACAACGTATTTGCGGATTTAGGATTAACGTCAGTGAAATCACTTCGAGAAATGTCAGCTCCTGTGTCGTGTACCGAAGAGAGTAATTCGCTAAACTATGTAAAAGTGAGGGAAAATTACCAGAAAACGAGTCAACAAAAATACTAAGAGGCGGCACTAAGTCATTCAAGACTTTAAATGTGACGGACCAAACACGGAGCGACATAAAATGAGACTGGAAAACAAGAGACGTGACTGTGATTTTGAAAAATGATAAAATGCTCGTGATCCTTTCATCATTTTCATTTTGATAAATGAGTTACGGAAGATGTATAGATAGTGTAATGGAGAAGCTGTTTTATATGAGCTTAGAGAACATAAGTAGGATAAATTATACTTAAAAAAAATAATTTAATTGCATTTTATTTTAAACGTTGTTTAGATTTTATATGAATTTGATTTTGACTCTAATTTACGTCGTACTTTGAAACAACACGGGTCCTATTAACAACGGATCTTGTAATTTTGAGCCAGGGTCAAGAGACGACAACGACACGTAAGCTGACACCCCCTCTCCAAGCTTCCACAACCTGGAGGATTTTGATCCTTGATACATTTAATGTGCATCGACCCCTTTACACGGTGGGTCTTTAATGATGTTCGGTTTCAAACCTATGATTTAACAACGCCGGTCACAAGTTCGCTAGTTACCGTAGCCACTATTCAGTTGCCGCCCAGCCAGTATGGTAGTTATGACATTCGACTTGTAATCGAGTGGGCTCGGGTTCGAATCCCGAATAAGACATGGATGTATTTTTGGGAAAAGAAGTTGAACCTTCACCTGAAATGGATTCCCGTCTCGAATGGAAAGCAGTGTACCCCTTCTGTTCTATGCTAGGATCATCGCTTGTAATAAAGTCTATATTCTTCTACGATTGTATTGTATGTTTCTGTTCATCTATCTCTCGTCTTTCGTATGTATCACAGGCTGAAACGCACGACAACAACTATTCAGTTATATGAACTAAGAAATCAAGTAACTTTTTGTAGTATTTGCTATACATTCTTTGTTTAAAAAATGCGAATATTTGCTTAGAATGGATTTTTTTCAATATTTCCGCTTATATCAACCTATTATCATGTATAATCACCATTAGCAATGCGTGGACTGATGTAGTCCATTGCCAAGATACGAACTTCTAATATAGTCGCTTATTTCCTGAATTACAATCGCTATTAGAAATTATTAAAAGACCTCTCGTGGTCGAGTTCCTGAGATTGCATCTCATTTAAAAGATAAATACCAATTATTTATTGGTATTTTATTGTCTTGTCTACATATCGCGTAATCAGGCTTAACGTTAGATTAATAAAAGTGATTTTTGTGTGTGTGTGAATAGTTTGTTTTTCTTTCGAGTCTGATTTAATTTTAATTTTTTCCTTACAATTTTATTGAAATGCGATTGCTTCAAACAAAAATAAAAAAAACGGTAAAAATTTATTTTAAATAAATTTAATTGAGTTACAGTAGAAATTTATCACGTAGAGAATGCACCTGCATTGTTGTGCGTGTTAGTTTTCCAAGCTTTATTCACTCGCGAGATTTTGGAATATCATGAAGCTTATTTTATATATCTGGGGAAAAAACTGGACTTCCCAGTGAGTACTTGCTATTCTAGACTAAAGACAGGTTGTGTGATTTTGCTTTTCTTAGCGATTTATGGGACATTAAAATAATTTAAATTTATAATTACAGAGAAAAGATTGTATTTCTTCTACCCTTGTTGGTCAAATACCTTCTTTAGTAGTCAAACCTTTGCTTTTTTGTCTTGATTTTGGAGGGGGGGGGGGGTTAAAATATTTCACATTAATGGTCACACCAAAGTTAATAGTGCTCCGAGTTGTGATACATTTAAAAATGTAATATCCATTTTTGCAGGATTCTTTTAGTGTCAGGTTTGATGATTTTCAAGATGATAAAAAAATACAGATCTTTTCACATATTCTTTTTCAATTTCTATGCAAAATGTTAATGGTTATCCACCTGAAATAAAAATAAAAATTATTGTATGCAACACTTTACTACAATGAAAAGCAAATGCTAGGAATTCTATTGAATTTTGGAAATTTGTGCAAACAAACAATTTTTCAAGGGTACTCGATTTGGCTGTCAGAAATTGTTGTAGATTTGAATCAACATACGTTTGTGAACAAATGTTTTCTATTATAAACATAGCAAAATCAAAATATTGTTCAAAATTAACTCAATTGATTAATAATAAAATTCAAGTTTGCTCTTTGGTCTCATTTATTATATTGTTTTTAAATTTACACTATTTAGACTTGTGCATTGTAAATGTACTCTTTCTGCGTGAAAGTTACATAATAATCCTTGGAAGTGGCACTCTTTCTAAAAAGGTTGTCCACCCTTGTTTTAGACAAAGATAATTTTAAGACACTTTTTTAATTAAATTTTATCAATGCTTATTTTTTTTAAAAAAATCAGCACTTGCAAAACAGTAGGCTTGTTTGTTTCCCTAAAACCTTTGTATTTTTCGAAAACACTCGAAATTTTTAACGAGACGCATTGCAAATAGAAGAATGTTCCTTGCTCTTCAAACACCCCTCCCCGAAAAAGCGCACCTTTCCAAAAGCAGCGGTGTCAATTTCAATCAAGTTTTTAAGAGTCTAACTGCATCAGCCAATGTCATCACAAGCGGAAAAACAATGGGTCTTATCAGCGATTCATCTGTTGGGTATTTATTACGTATTATTGTATCACACTGGCCATTAGAGTCTAAAAGCGTCACGCGTCAGGTACTCCATGAATGAATGAAATGAAAGGAAAGGGCACAGAAATAACAAATCAAAATAAATAACGATACTATCGGCTTACTCGCCGGACACACGACTGCATCCGGTTTGGAATATCTTTTTCTTTCCTCTCCATCTTTCGTATGCAGCAGAAGCCACACTGAGTGATTATTATTATTCTTTTTGTTCTTTATTATCAAGGCCATATCTCTTGCTCTGTGATAATTGTTGTGGCAACAATGAATTTGCACACATGAGGTACGAGTTATCGACTTGGATCAGCGACTTAATGATATGTTGGAGCTAAATGTAGACATAAAAAGGAGTATCTCTGAAGCATTTATCTGATTAGGAAACGATGGGAGAAGTAATAGATAGGGATTAATTGTTTCAAATGGGGAGTCAACGCATTTGGCCTTGGGAAAAGACGTTTGTGTGAGTCAATATACAGGACGGGTTCTAATGATTGTTTATACGGTCGTCTCTTTTGGTAAACTAATAAGAATGTAGTTAAGCTAGTGAATAGTGATAAAATGGAAATAGCTGTATCACTATCTGTTATTATTATCGATTTTAATAATTATTTTACTAATTGTAGAAATTGCTGTTTTTTCTGTATTTCTTTAGCTTAATAGACGATCCATTTATTAATATTAATTACCGTAAAAACCGGCGTATAGCGCGCACTTTTAACACAAAAAATAAGATCGAATTTTACGGGTTCGCGTTATACGCGGAGTATAAAAATGAGAGCCTTAAAAATAATGAAAAGATTAGCAGAAAAAAAGAAAAAAATTAGACTTCTGCATAAATCGAAATACTGTTGATTTAAAAGAAATGATATTCCTTATGAACTCGAAGGGTTGTAGTTCAGGAATTATACTATTTTTATCTAAAGCATTGGTCTTTTAAACTGTGTTCCACAGAACCTGGGATTCCACCTGGCATACCCAGGGGTTCCATGAATCACAATAAAAAAATCGAATAAAAGAAATCCCAAATGTGTATGCAAAATAAATTAACCTTCTCTATGAAGTCTGTATTCCCACTAAATTCAAAAAGCTCAGCACTGTCATTAAGGAACTTGTGACGGGGCTATTCGTGAGATTTCCGAACTAATCCTCTTGGGAAACTTTGGGGCTAGCATTTATAATAGTTAACAGCCTTTTCAGGAAAAACACGAGATAGATATATGTTAATTAGTTCGACTATATAAAGTCTATATATATATATATATATAGGTTTTGTAGATGTAAAGGGGAGAAGGAGCCTCCAAGCTGTTACGTAAGTTGTATATCGGAGAATTACTTCATGAACTTAGCGCGCGTTTAAAAGGTGTAAATTGTTAGATTGAAGATAGTAGATTCAGTACCGACCTGAGGTCAGTTAGTGATAGTTATCCTTGTCCATTTCGGGTGGTCGGGTTTACGTAGAATTGAGTATTAGGATTAATCGACGTTTTAGGAATCACTCCTAGGTTTCTTCTTATAGTTAAACTTGTGATTGTTGAAGTGTTTGTTAGTACTTGAATAAATAAATTTGTTATTATGGCGTTTGTTGGTGATGCTATGTTTCTTCCCACACTTAGAGACGCGCCGGGCGGAGTGAGCGGGGTCCAAGGTAGGACACCGCCACCACAAACTGAAAATTTTATTTCCACATAATTTTATTTTGCAATGATTTTTAAACTTTTATTATAATATTAAAATGTTTTATTTTTTATTACCCACTAGATTGTAAATAATTTTCCGGGTTCTACGAAAAAATTGTACACTCGTTAATACAATGTCTTGAAAAATGTTGACATTTGTAGACAAAATACCGACAATAAAGGAAAGAGAACAACTTTTGAATTTATCAACAGATTCAGTAGCAAAACTCTAAATTTAATCAAGAACAGCTCCTAAATCTTATGTTGCAAAGTACACAGTATTTCGCTAAACATTTTAATACCATTCAGAACTTTGTGTATAAGTGAAAAATATTTCTCACCATAGTGGCTTCAAAATCAAAGCAAAGGAATATATCAAGCTCAGAATATGAAATAAAATTACAGTTAATTTCAATAGGCATAAACTTCGACAAATGTGTGAAAAAAATTAAGCACATATCCCAGTTACTAAACGTAATGGGTGGGTGACACTTGGATCACAGATTAATATTATTAATGAGTAAATTATATTAAAAGTAGAATTAAAATTTTTAATAATAGATGCAATACTTCTTTTAATTGCCTTTTCAAAAAGTGCCTATACGAAGTTGATTTACTTCAAATATTATTTTAAGATATATTCTTTTAAGTATGTATATGGAAAGAGTTACACGAAAATACTTTCTAGTTCTAAGGGTTCCACTAAAACATCTTCTGTGGTTCTAATAGGGGTTCCGTGAATTGAAAAAGTTTGAAGGCCACTGATCTAAAGCTTGGAATACAATTTCGAATAAATGTCTTCGAAACATAAGAGCATTTCACACGTACATTTTAGGTTTCTTCGTAAAAAAAAGAGGGTGCGCGTTGTATGGCTAATATACCCAGAAATTAAAAATTGCAGCTTGAAAGTATAGGTACGCGTTGTACGAGCCAGATTGTACGGAAATTAAATTCATGTAAATGACACATTTGAATTTCATTTAATTTGAACTAAATTTGATTAGACAGTAAAAGCTATTCTGTATTCAATGTTAAAATTTTAAATAATTGTAAAGTTTGAGGGATAAGCAAGAATATAATCAATACTAACTTTTATGATAGCAAAATTTTTTTCACAATTAGTTCATTGTTCTTGGAACAAGTGGTAATTTGTATGTAACTTAAAGAAATTTGATTATCTATTAAAAAAGGGATACAAACAATTATTTTAAAATTTTAAACATAAACTCTCTATAAATGGTTTTAAATATATTTATTTCTATCTTTTTGATTCAGATACTTCCTCTTTAGTTCGAATTGTAGTAAATACTTCTAAGAAATTGTGCTGTGAACACTATAACGTCGAATCATATAAATGATATTTTACATCATATCGATGTATTATACTGGTGACAGATTTACGTTGGTAAAAGGGTTTCAAAGTTTATTAAAACAAAACAGTTTTAGATTTTTTTATTCTTATAAAATGTTATAAATATTTTTGGATAGTTTAATTTGTATTTCATTAAATTTTTATTTAAAATCTAGAAATCTTTTTCTGATAGAATTATTTATATAATGGTTTGAATTTAGATATGGCAGTAGATTAGGCACATCATAAGTTGTAAAGGTGATCAATAACATCAGTATGCCTGATAGTAATTGAATCAGATTATTTCGCAATGCAAATCGCAATAATCAGCAACTTGACATTTTGCAATAAATCAGCAACTTAAAAAAAAAACTCGGCTTTATCTTCGATAAGAAGTATTTATTTCGAAACCATTAAAAAAGAATGTTTGATGTATTCCAGGTTGTGAAATAAGAAAGAGTAAAACTAACTTAATACCAGGGAGAACATAACGTTTCCTCAGTACTTAGTCTCATAGTTTGCAAACAAAACGATGCTTAACGTTATAAGAAGAGAAAAAACTTATAAGTACAGGGTGCAACAAAAAAACGTGGACAAACAATTTTTTATATAACTTTATAAAAAATTAAGAAATTAACAAAACATAACAAATAATAATAAGAGTACACTCGTACTAATAATAAATAAATTTAATTGGTTTCAAATTGACCACCGTTTGCAACAATGCAGAGGCGCAAATGCTTGCAGAAATTTTCAACAATGGGCCTCAAGTCTTTTACCTTTAATCTATCTCATTCTCTCAGAAACAATTACTTTTGAGAATACAAAGTTTTGTATGGTTCAGTGCAGGCCCTGGACTCCAAAATGGACCATACACTGTAATCCATGAGATTGAGATCCGGCGAGTAGGGTAACTATTCTTCACATGACATCATGTCTGGAAAATTTGCCTTGCACCACTTTTGTGTCTTTTTGGCCTTGTGAGCTGGTTCAGAGTCTTGTTAAAACGTCTACTTTGCATTTTCGAAATGCTTTTGGGCCCACGGAAGTACAGAAGCTTCAAGAATGTCCCTCTGGAACACTTTTTGATTGATTTTAACGCCTCTTCCACAAAAACCAAAGGAGTTTTGCCGCTTGCCCAAATTCCGCCCCATACCATGACCGACTTTGGATATTGGTGATATTCAACAATTTCCGAAGTGCTTGGAGCTTCCACAGACCAGATTCAATCGTTTTGGAAGTTATGAACTTGTTGAACCGCAAAGAGCTTCTCACCAGTGAAAGGGAATCTCTACCAGCACTGATTTAAGGCCCATCTCAAAAGTTTTCGGCATCTTCAGAGCTGTACAAGTTAGTTTCTTTCAGTGAGATCTGAAATTTTCGCAACTTGTAAGGCTTCAGTCCAAGTTCCGTTTTTGCTATTCACCTCGTCGATCTGACACTTATTCCCTTGTCAAGAGCGATTTTCTCATGGAAACCCTCGGATTTCTCTGGACTCACTTTTCGATGGCCTTACGATTCCTTGAAGTGTTTACAGTGCGTTTTTGCCCACTTACTGGACGTCGACCATCATTGCCAAGCCCTTTGAAACAGCAGATTGCATCAGACACTGTTTGCCAAGGTACATTAAGCAAACAAATGATTTCACACTGTCGTTTCCTTTGCTGAAACAACTTTAAAATAGCAACCCTTTTGCTCGACATTATCAAAAACACATAAATAAAAGTACTAACTATGAAATATATTAAAAATATTTTATAATGAAAGTGGTAGATAAAGAAACATGAAAATACCAATTAAAAATAAATTCGTTAACTATTCTAGAAAGCAAGAAATTTGTCCGAGGTTGTTTTTTTTGTGTGCCGCACCCTGTAATAAAAGAAATTAAAATGTCAATAAAAATCTAATTACTAGTGCCCAAAAGCATTTATGTGGCTAAAATGTACACTAGAGCTGATTAAGATACACACGTACAAATTTTATTTTCCGCTTATTTTATGATTTTTTCTAAATTTCCGAATTTCTTAAGATTGTGGTATTATTTCATGCACAAGAAAATATTAATTCACATTATCACATTGTTATGCAAACCGCTACTCTTTCACACATCACCGTCCCCCCCCTTAACAAATAACGTTTTAATCTTTAAAAACTCCCACTATATATATAAAGAAACACGAGGGTTTTTGGAGATGGACCTCGTAATTTTGAACCTCGGTCAGATGATAAGGACGATACCTCAGCTAGTTAATCCCTCTCTAATCTTCCACACCACACCAGTGGAAGGACTTTAAGCCTTGGCAAATTTAACGTGTCTCAGCTTCTCTACACGGTTGGTCTTCAGTACCTCAAGGATTCCA
Source organism: Trichonephila clavata (assembly GCA_019973975.1). Lineage (NCBI taxonomy): Eukaryota > Metazoa > Arthropoda > Arachnida > Araneae > Nephilidae > Trichonephila > Trichonephila clavata. The sequence continues at coordinate 46,958 of BMAO01030078.1, forward strand.
ACCCGAGACTCGAAAACGTCGGCCACAAGGTAGTGAGTTTCACCGCATGGCTGCAACATCTCCTGAACAAATAAAACATTTTAAAGTAAGATATTTTAAGTAAATTAATTAGAGAAGTAATAATAAATAATTACTATTAATGATAAATTTAAAAAATTTAATGATAACATTTTAAGAGGCAATAAATTTATATTTATTTTTTAAGTATTTACAGAGAACTTTTTCAAAATGATAAAAAAAAAATTGCTTTTAAATATTTTCTAAAATAACTGTCGTCTCGCTTAGACCAGAAAAAACATACTAAAGCTTTTTTCCAGTCCACTGCTATAAACTCGAGAGAACGATAAAAAGTTTTTATAGATACTTCTTACAAAACCAGAATTTTTTTATTCTTTTTAGATACGGAAAAGTAAATTCATCCATATTATCTTTCTTGCAAAATAAATAAAACTCAGTTGATTTAAAGCTTCTCTTTAAACTTTCACAATGCATAGAGCAATATTAGATTGATTCCACCCATCCAGAATCGCATAATACGAAAGGCGAAGTTTGAGTTTTGCATTTTTCAAATAAAAAAAAAGTAAAATAAAAACATATACGCCCTCATAATCGATCTTAACGTTAAAGACTTAAAGACCTTTCTAAAACGTTCCTTGCAGCGATTGAGAGAAAATAACTCAGAAAAGCGTCTTCTTCCTACCATATGAATAAATTTAAATCAATTTGCATAAAACGGTACTTAATTTGAATAAACAGCCTTCAAAGGTAGGGAAACCACGATTTTTTCTTGCTTTTTTCCTACCCTGCTTCTTTTTCAAACACATGTATATCCATCTAAGTTCTGCTTTCTTTCTAGTTTGGAAAGAGAACACAGGGAAAATATTACATTTTCCAAGCCTTTCATATATGAAACGTTATGACAAGGAAATTTATACTTGTCAGCGGAGAAGATACGAGGTTTTCATGGGTAGATTTTCTCTAAATCTCTAAGGGCAGGATGGTTATTGTACGCATGAAGATTGTGGAAAAGATGATGAATGAAATAGAAATCCTGGGTACGAAGGTATTTTTTCCCTCTTCCAACCTATCTGGTACCGGGAGAATTTGAATAGGGAAATTCTAAAGGATCGTTCGCATTCACATACTTTGATATGTCCAGAAAAGAATTTCTTTCCTCCGCACTTGATTCATTTCTTATGAAAAGTTTGCAATTCCAACACATGTAGTATAAAAAAATGATGGGTTTTTTCCATTCTTTTTTTTTTTAATTTAACATCTGAATGATAAAATCTGCAGTTTTGGCTAACGAATTTTTGAGCACATAAAATAATTTCAATCGGTTACTTTGATCAATTAATTTCCAGAAAGTATTCGTTAAATTCATCATTTGAGATTACCATATCACCCTTTCATTTTTCATATATATATATATATATAAAGAGAGAGGGGAAAGAGAGGGTGAGGAAAGGGAGAGGATAGAGAGGAGGAGAGAGAGAGGAGAGTGATGAGGAAAGAGAGGAGGAGAGTGAGGAGGAAAGAGAGGAGGAAATAGAGGAGGAGAGTGAGGAGGAAAGAGAGAGAGGGAGGAAAGAGAGAGAGGGTGAGGAAAGAGAGAGAGGGGAGGAAAGAGAGAGAGGGTGAGGAAAGAGAGAGATGAGAGATGCAGAATCAAAGATAGAGAGAAAGAGGGAGAGAAGATAGAGAAGAGAGAGATGGAAAGAGACAGAAAGAGGGATAGGATTCTCTTACAAACGGGTACATTAGTAATTTCTCAAAAATAAAAGTGTTTCAATTTCCAAGCGAAGTTACTAATTCAAAAAACAATAGTTGTATAATGTGCAAAACATCGGTGCGCAAAAACTAAGCTGAGAAATCACCACGTCAGTAAAATGTACAAGTAAGGTGGATCAGAAAACAATCAGGAAAATGATTATGTCATAGGTATGGTAAAACATGTGTATATGCTCTTACTCACCCACACAGTATGGTGTATTGGGCAAATATAAGAAGGGCGTAAAACATGCCGGGGGTGTAAGTTCAATATTTCCATGGAAGCTCTGTTTAAACTACGTCGGGTTGTTGCCTCAGTGCAATGTATACAACAGTTTACTGGGAAGATGGATAATTTTCAAAGTTACCTGCAGAGTTCGGGATTCCTCACAGTATCGTTTAATAGGTTCAGAGAGCATTTCAAACTAAGGAAACAATTGTTAGAGGACTCAGTATAGGTCATCCACGAGCAACTACGGTGGTGGACGTCCTGAACTTTGTCATACAGGAGAGAAGGGACAAGCGCCAGACGGCGAGAGAAATCGCAAGGCACAGTAACAGAATACTGGAAGATGGTCGAGTTCTCTTAACGGGGGCAAATTTAGCCTAACTAGTTAATCTGGGCTCATATATATCTGGAGAGAACAGTGAGCACGCAATAAGGCTTTTCCAACATCATCGAAAAAGACCAGTTTAGAAGTAGCGGTATTCTCCCTATTGGGAAGGTTTGCTTGGTACCCTTATTAACCTTCACATCTTCCAAGAATGTTCAGTCACTGGTTCCTATTATTATAATGGGGTTCTCTTTCCTTACATGTCTTTTGAAAGGTGCTATAGCTCCTCAATTCCTCTTCTTGTGGATTACAATGCTACACCTCTTCATACATAACTGTCGAAGAACTGTTGAAAAATGAAAGCATTACAAGATACAGGAAGATAGAGGACGTTAATTCGACTCAGTAGCCAAGGGTGTTTCTGTCTCCTGTCTAATTGTATTCGAAATTAATTTTTCAAAGAAATGCCTTTATATCTTGTTTATTTCTTTTTTGGAAAAGTTTTTGTTTATTTTCCTCACGTTCTTACCACTTGGGAATTTTATATTATTTGTATCGATTTGGAATACTTTTGCTTGACGTTACATTGGAAAAATCATCGCATCCTTAATTTTTTGTACAATAGAGTATATAACCATCAAGTAATCGCACTCTATATTTGCAATAATAAATAAAATATGTTTTATATTATGTGTGTACGAAGTATATTAATAACTCTTATACAGGTACAGCTTTCAAAAAGCCTGATTCAAGCGATATTTATTTAAAATTTCTCTTCTAAAGAGTCTTTTTCATCTCCTAATTCTTCAACATCATCTTGGAGCCATTTCATCATCAAATATAAATTTCAAATTATCGTTATACTATAAATAATATTCAGATTATAGTTAGAGAATTACGTCATCACAAAAAAAAAATTTCTGAACAAATTTTGCCCTGGTGTTTTTATTTTCAGCATAATGTGTAATTTATATTTTAACAAATGCCATAAAAAGTTTAGTAAAATTTATCCGAATTTCATAGTTTGTTATTTTAAATTCTAGGGATTTAAATAAACTTCTTGTAATGAAAGAAATTAATCCAGTTTTTTAAAAAAAATAACTCTTTCAATTAAGAAGCAGTTTTCTAAATTTTGATGACAAAATTTAACGAAAAAAATGGGTCGAAAGTGCATTTTATTTTTTAGTTTTTCTGTAATGATACATAATTTATGCTTCTTACAAAGTATTCTGAGCTCTTTTTAGACAACTATAATCCAAATTAGACAAAAAGCAATAATCTATAAATAAGCTCCTATAATAACTCTCAGTGATGTCTTCATAGACACGCATTTTTCATATTTCAAAACGGCTATATAATAGGCAAGAAATTGCTGCAAAGTGGAACATCACCTGTCTCCATTAAATAGACAGTAATATTCTTCACAAGAAATATAATTATCAAATTATATCTACCTCATAAGTTTTTCGGTTACATTCCAACAATACAAAACAGCTCAATCAATGAACTGAAAAAAAAGACTATTAGATATCTAACTTGTAATTTTCTTTTTGATCCCAAATTATATAAGGACGAATATAAAAGGTCTGCAAAAAAAAATCCAAGCACTTGTGTTATATCAATAGGTCATACCATCAACCAGCATTGATTTGCCAAATAAAGTCGACTTCAAAATTGAGATATTCGAACACTCTATATGCCTTGGGACAAAGACCCACTTGCTCCAGAGTCTTTTGTGAGCCATTCGAACTGAATCCCTAAAATATCACAAGTTAATCAACAAGTCTCATCACCGCTAAATTGAAGTCTCTAAAATGTCACCGGGAATAGTTCGTAATTATTTCCAAAGCAGAAATTAAAATGTATGAAGCAGGGGGAAAAAATCGCAGCTAACTAATCAACGCTTGAATTCGACAGTGTCAAAGCGGTAGATTCCAAGAAACTAAAAGCAACTTTATTATTGTTAATTTTATTTCGGCACCAAGAATGATGGATGATAAAATTCCTCGAAGCTCTTTGATACAATAGAAAGCGGGTAGGTGACACAAGGGCTGCAGTGATCAGTCAATGTCACCGATTGCTTCAGCTATAGTGATGGGACAGTAGACTAGGGTTACTCTATCTCTTGCAGACGACCATTGGAAATGAATACATACCATCTGCTTCCGGATAATCGCTCAATGCATGATATGTTCGACTGTTGCCAAATGGAGCCGCATAAATAATTGAAATGGAAACATGATATTAGGTGAAATTTTTTGATCTTTTAGGGCTGTTGGTTTTTTTAAAAGAGATGCAAATCAAAATAGATAAAAATTAAATGGCATTTTAATCCCTTAAGCTGTCAGTTTTTTGCCCAAAATGTGCCAAAAGAGGGCATGTTTTTTTTAATGCATATGACTAAGCATAACACTTAACAGAATGTGAAAATAGAAGAAATTTTATTTTAATTTTTGATTTTAAAGTTTTCACACTATTTTATAATTGGGGAACACAAAAATACCTAAATGTTTGCTTTTTATAAGTACACTCTGTATGGTATGAAGAATGTTTCATGTATCTTAAAAGAATTTTTCTCATGCTTATAAAAAAATGTCATGTTCGAACCTCTTTTTCAAACGGTTGAGGATTGTGTGTGCATATATATATATATATATATGCATAAACAAATTGAAGCATAGTGTAGTACTTAATCTCACATTACAATGGGGACAGAGATAATATTGATCTTTTTGTATTATCTTTCCATTTTCATTTCTCCTCAAGCAACAGATTGAACATTGCCTTGCCAATCCCTGATCTTTATCGAATATTTTCAGGAATCTAAATTCCTATATTTAATGAAAAATTCCCTCCTTCACCACAAAGAAAACCCTGGATGAGAAGTATTTCGGACAAACTGCATCTCTTAAAAATACTAGCACTGGCAATCTCACAATAAGAATCAAGAATATGAACAAATCAAAGAAAGACAGAAGAAAATATCAGTGCCCATACAGCGTACGGGCAAACAGGTTGTGGATAACCCGTTCGGTGTAAGTAAGTAAAGATTAAGTAAGGTTATTGAAATCAAAAATTTTAAAAAGAGCACCTTTTAATAGCATCTTATTGTAACATATATTTAGAATTCTTTTTGCATTTTCTAATTGATTTTAAGCAATTAACATGACATTAAGTAGACATGCGTACCTCGACTAACTCGACATTCTTTTCTCCTGGGTTGTTGTCGGTTTGTGATACGAATTTTTATTCTAAATTTGTAGCTATTGATGTTATTTACTTAAGGAATTGAAATATCAAACATTTTTTTATTTTGTAGATTTCATTAAAAAGTTATATGTATATATCGAAAAATATGTATTGAAATGTATATATTGAAAAAATAAGGCTGCGTCTTAAGAAATATGCATCTTGTAATTGTTGCAAGATGAATTTAATACGGTCACATATATGCATCTACTTTTTTTCAATGCTTCGATGATACTAAATGTAGCTGGAATTTTTATACAATTTTTATATTTAAAAACTTCGATTGTTTGGTTAGAACAAAAATTAAATAATTACAAAACAACTGTAAAGATTTTGTGCAAAAATATTTTTGACTATTCCAATTTTTAATGAAAAAAATTTAGCATAAGTTGATGAAAATAAATTCAAAGAAAGCAATAATTTCAAATTAAGTTTCTTACTACCACTATTAGTTAATTTAAAATTAATTTTTCAAAAAACCACTCTTGTAGACAAAAATTGAAAAACAAAATATATAACCCTTAGTATATATCATAACATAGATCGAATATGTTTTTAAGAAACACACAGAACAAAATTGATCAGTTATATTTTGAGAAATTCAAACTCTGAAGGAGATATTCCCATGTATTCACTTAGAAAACACAAGAATAATAAAAAGTAAATAAAAAACAGTTTCGTTTCGAACCTGGAGTTTTGAAACATAGACATTTTGAATTTTGAGATTTAAAACTCAAAAATATCGCCAAAAGCTTTTTCCTCGCCATTCCTGGTAACCTCTCCCATCTTCTCGCTTTAAAATCTGAACTCCTAATTGCAAATGACAGGATTTTTGAATAGGAGGGGAACTCAATTTTTCCTTCATTTTTTTTCTTTCTTTCACTCCCTCTTTTCTATTCAAAGAGCCTAAACTGAAGATTCGGAAAAGACGGCGCCTCCGCAAAAGGACGGACAGACAAAAACGATCACCCCCGTCGTATGAAGTTAACAGGATTAATAATTAACAATAAGCAAAAAATGTATCCGCTCTTCAGCTTTTTCTGGCGTGCGATGCGAGTTTATTGGAGTTTAAGAACGAAGCCGGATATGAGAACACGCAATCTCCCATTTAAGTCTGGAGGATTTGTACCTTTTAAGAAATATTTCCTTTTAAACGGTTCATTTCTTTGCTTTTTTCATTTTATTTTATCTCTCAGCTTCGTTTCTTTGCTCATCTTAAGAGATTTAAAATCTTACAATGACGAGCAAATGCATTCGTCTCGATTCCGTGATACAGGCAGTTAGTGTTTCATCACTGTCATTTATCATTTCTTACGAGCGCCATGATCTTCACACCTTTCTCAGAGAGATTTTGACATTTTGAGGTACAAGGGGGGGGGGGGAGAAAACAACAACGCAACACTGTAATAAACTACTTTAATGGAACACCTTGTTTCTTTATGCCGAATAACTTTTGCGTTAAAAATGTGTTCGATAAAATTGAGCCATCAGTTAAAAATATTTTTCATAATATTTTTTTGATGTGTCGAACAACTCTGAAGGATTTTATTAGAGTGTAAAAAACATTAAGCATGTACGTCTTAACTTATGCAAGCTTAACGATGTAAGAAGATTTTAAGTACAAAAAAAAAAGATAAATGTGTTATAAATTATATAAAATCGGACATCTACTTAATGAAGTCGCTAAATCCCGAAAAAAAGTTCGTTATATGGAAAATTCATTAAATGGAAATTTATCTTTTAATATATTTTAAAAACCACATTAAATAAATTTTAACTTCATAAACACGATACATAATTATAGAAAGTAATAATTTATACACCCTTTTTTTGTAAATTATTATCTATTTGTTTTATATATCTTAATCATCAGAAAAAAATCTGCACGGAAAACAAGGAGAAAAGAACATTGTCTACTAGCACATTGTATTTTCAATTTCAAAGACGCAATTTTTATTAAAATGGATTAATTTTACTGACACTTTCTATTACTAACCCTACAAGTAATTTTAAACATACATTTTTTTATAAACAGTAATTTTAAAGATATATTAGCACACGCGTACTTAAATTTAATTACTGGTAAAGTGTATTAATTTTGGTCGAGTTTTTTGTTTGAAAAAAATGTTTTCTCTCGTAATACACCTCACATCTTTGCAATGCACCAAACCCCCCTTCAGGTGGATTTTCTTCGCTCCGTAATCCACGTCGAGTTGTTTCAAATGGATTTATCTTCGCTCTTTAGAGGTTATTTATGAAGAAAATCGTAAAATTTTCTTGGTTCTAGGAAAAAGTTCGCAAAATTGCAAAGGTTCGTAAAATTGAGATCTGACTGTACTCGTAAATGCGACGGTCTTAATTTTTTCGAAACCGAGTCGTGTCTTAGCTTAATAAAAGTATAACTTCGTTTAATGTTTGAAAATAGTTCATGAACTGTTCGTTAATTCAAACTGATACATTTTAAAATCCCAGCGTACATTTAAAAACATTTTTTATGTAAGCAGGTACACGTTATTTTTAAAAGATTGTCGTTTAAATAATAATAGTAGAAAATACTAAGTGACTTTTAAATTTTATTAAAGCCATTGTTCAATATACAGGGTGGTTATTTTGAAAATGTGTAATGAAGATAGCATCTGAATTTGTACACCCGTATTATTTAATGTAATTGAAAATGAGAACAATAGAAATTGTCTCATTTGTTATTTTTATTATTATTATTTATTTGTAATGATATAGACATCGAGAGAAAATTAGTTAAGGCTATAAGAAAGCTTTCCTATTTTCAAGGGTTTTATCACGTACATTTTTAGTTTTTCACCCTCCAATCTTAGAATGTCCATTAAAATTTTATTTTATTACAAGCGATTATTAGGTGTACGGTGTAATAAAATATTCAATTCTATTTAATCAATTTTATAATTTCATTAAAAGATTTCAATATTTTTATAAGTATCATATACGAAGAGTAAGAGATTAAATGTCAGTTCCAATTTAAATAAAATTTAGTTTAGTATAAATATGGATGTTAACGCCCACGATTCGTGTTATACTCTGATGTGAGCTCAGTGGCAGAGAATGCTGTTTTTGTGTTTTTCTTGTAAAAAAAATTGGGTGTGTGTCATATTAAATTTTATAATATTTTCTTTGTCCATTTTTAATCGCAACCTTTCCACACACCGCCTTTGTACTCAAACAACAAACAACCCTTTGGGACCAACCCTGAACACATAATCCACAGGAACTTCCTGACTGCGTCTCTCGATGGTCCAAAAAAATTATTACATATACCACACCCTCATATAGCGGAGAAAAAAAGACACATCATACAATACGAGCACTATGGATTGTAATGAATTTAATGATAAAATTTTTACAAGAGAAACAGCAGCAGGACCATCTGCAGCTGAGCTCACAGTACAACATAAATCTAGGGCACTGACAATGTTTTCTGCGAACTTGCTTCCATCAAGCGAATATTATTTCTTAGGGCTTTAATAAGTTATAAATTTCATAGTACAATCAATGCATAGATTTTCTTACTTAAGGTATTCGACTACTTGCGACAAATTTTTTTAAAAAAATGAAGATATGAGGATTTTTTTTTGTGGTTTTTAGATTTGTTTAGTACATTTTAAGAAAAATATGCTAAAATTAAGAAGAGAAAAAGACATTATTATTACTAAAATAGAGAAAAAATGGTAAAAATTTATATATACAAAAAATAACATTAACGGGGCCCATTCTGTACCAAAAGTTTATGAACAAATTTTCAATTTTTCAATTCTGATGTGTTGCTATGTTATTCATTTTTGAAATGACTTTCAGGCTAAGAGATATTTTAATTTTTACAAAAACTAGAGCACTTTATCTTAGTTGTTATATGAAATTGCTTAAAATAACTGATTATATTAATATAAGGGGCTGTAAATTTTTTAATAAAACAGTGATTGATAAATCTGAAGGTTACGACAGTTCTGCTATTTTACAGAACATACACAAAAAGTTTTCAGTGAATTATTTTCAAAACTTTTTTAGCAATCGCTGTCCCCGTTTAAGCATTTTCAAAAAAAAAAAAAAAAAAAAAAACACAATTCGAGTAAAACGTGTTTAAAAGTAATGGCATCTGCTTTTACTAAAACACTTGTAGTTTTTGTTCTAGTGAACGAGAAAAAATAATGAACTTGATATTTTTATAAAGCTAATAAGATGGACTATGAAATATAAAATCCTAAAAAATTGCCAATATTTGGCAAAATTCACAATTTTTGAGTAGTCGATTACCTTAATTTACAAGCAATAACTTAACATACTTACAGAAGAAGAAAAAAATTGATAGTTGAATTTCAGTATGCATTATTATAAATAACGCATCTATTTGCATTTATTATACAGCAACTGATGTTAGCCTATTTATTTCGAGTTAAATCTTTTCATCTCACCCTCTCCCTCAAAATCACTGATTAACCCATCCTCTCCTTAGCCTTAATATTTAGAACCTTAACCACACTTCTAAAACAGTAATCCTACTCGACTTTCCAAAGTAAAAGCCGTACCGGCGACGACCTCAAATTCCAGTACTGTGTTTCCGATTTTCCTGGGATTCCGGAATCCCATGATTACGACACGGAAAAGGGTTCGAATCCCCCAGGGAGTGTCATCGGATCTGGCAAGAGGACGTGTGCTCTGTGATGTACCCCTTTGCCCCCTCATTAAAGCACCCCTTTAAAAGCACACCCCTCTTTGACACCTCATTGGTCCGGCATTACGTCCAATTACAGGGGATAAATGTCGGAAAGAGTATTGAAAAGGAGAGAGGCAGGCGTAATTGGAATAGTCTAACATCGTTTTGGATGGAGTCCGACTCTCCTATCCAGGAAATGATGCTCCTTCTTTTCTTTCGAAACTGCTGAGTTTCCCGTTCGGGATAAGATTGGATAAACAATAGCTTTCTGGGACGAAATAAATATTTCATGTCTTTCTTTTTTTAAAGTAAAAGGCGGCAGAATTTATCATTATTCTTAAATTTGTTTTGTTTTAAGTCTCTTTAACGAGAATTTCAAGTTATTAAAGAATCCGATTACCCTAAAACTGAATTTTGTCAAAAATTGATAAATTTTTTTATGATTTTATTTTATAGGCCATCTTATTAGCTTTATAAAAATACCAAGTTTATCATTTTTCGTTTAATAGAACAAAAACTACAAGTGTTTTAGTAAAAGCAGATGCCATTACTTTAAGCAAGATGTCATACTTTAAAACGCGTTTTACTCGAAATGTAATTTTTTGAAAATAATCAAACGGGGTCAGCGATTGCTAAAAAAAGTTTTTAACATAATTAACTGAAATTTTTTCTGTAAGTTCTGTATAATATAGAAGTGTTTTAACTTTCAAATTTATCAATCACTATTTTATTACAAAATTTACAGTCCCTTATGTGAACATAATCACTGTTTTTTTAAGTATTTTCATATAGTAACCGAGATAAAGTGTTCTAGTTTTAATAAAAAAGGAAATATCTCTTATCCTGAAGGTCATTTCAAAATTGAATAATATAGCAACACATTAGATTGAAAAAATTGAAAATGTGTTCATAAACCTTTGCTGCAGAATGGGCCGCGTGTTTATGCTATTTTTTGTCAACTTTTACCTATTTTTCCCATTTTAGTAATAATAACCCAAAAATAGTCTGCAGAGTCCATATTGATCGTGTAATTAAAATGTAATAGCATTAAAGCGAGCAAATTTTTATAAGTAGTCAAATCATTTATAAAATATATAACACCTTTTAAAAAATTATTTTTACTATTTAGGCCCTTTATTATGTATCAATCTAAGATTAAAAAAAATTCGTTTTATGTATATCAAAGCCTTAACGATAGTAAAAAAACAAAAATTTTGATTGTTTAATTACAGGAACAGAATTAAAACTGATATAATATGAATGAAAACTAGTAGATTAGCGCTCTAGATGTATTTTTACCTTGGTTTTCTGGAAATCTAGATCTTTACTTGACGTAATGTTTTTGTTTTCAATGCACAAGTTATTTTATTTTATTTAAATTCCATTTGGTATCCACAAAAGTCTTCGTTCAAGGCGAGATTTTAAATAATTCCATTAAATTGAATTTAAAAGTGTTGAAAGGATCAGAGTAATTTGTCAGCATCATCCAAAAATATTTTTTAATTTTTAAAAAATAAAATAATTGTTACTAATTTTTTGGGAGTTGGGGGGTGAGGGAGTAAATCCTTTATTTTATTACCTTTTTGAAGTTTGATAGAAATAGTGTTTTTCTCCACTTTTCATGCAAAAAGACGTTGAAATAAATTTAATGTAAATTAGCTGTAAAATTACCGATAAGTTGTTTACTAATATAACAAATATTATCTTCTTAATATTGTAGAAAAAAGCTTTTTTAGAATCATCATATGCATATTTGGGAATCACATTTACAAGGAAAAGTAGGAGCACTTGGCAAATGTTTGTCTACCAATTATCATTAAATTAATTAATTGTCATTTATATCGATTCTGTACTTGACTTTTACAATATTTTACGATAAAATTATTTGAATAAATGTGAAGAAATTTAATAATATATGATAAACCAATTTCAAGTCTTTTGGCCATCTTCCAATAAGACGCAGAAATTCAATGCAGCCCTTTCATAGGTCATAGAGAATCTAAGAAGCCTCCGATCATAAAAGTCTGTCCATCTCTGTACTATAATGAGACTAACCCGGCATTTGCATTGTCTTCATGTCTTCACCATCTATCAAAGAATTCCTTCTTTGCTATCGTATTGCCTAGAAAATGCCATGCAATTCTTGGTGGGTCTGATAGATGACAACCCAGTTCAGGGCTCCTTCACTTCCGATGCAATCTCCGCTGACAAACGGCGTTTCCTACAGTCTAAAAAGACAAATGTGCACAAATTCTATTTCCTCGTGCACCTCCAGGGGAAAAATTTGCATTTCAGGGTTTTCAGAAATCTGACACAAAAGGCAAACCTGCTGCAAACGCAGATTTCTCTCTTCTCTCTCTCTCCCTTCTTTCTGCGGATTCATATTTTAGGTAGTTACCAACTCCTCCGGCTTCAGTCTAAGACCTGTTTAGAAGCCAGGGACCGCAGAGGTAACAGAATCTTCGAAAAACATTTTTCGTGTCACTCACTTTTTTTTTCTTTTTTGCAAGTAGTATCCCATGAATTGGCTCTGTTATTTCCATATTGTCTTGTTTCGTTTCCGATTTTGTCATATTTTAGTTTTTTTTTTTAAGCTTGGAATTTCAATTTAAATCCTAACTTATAAAAAAATTTTAAAAATTTAAAAAATTAATATTTAATAAATTGTATTTTTTTTCGATACTGTATCAGGCTTGGAGTGGCCTTTTTGAATTAAATAGCCTTATTTAAAGTTTCTTATTATCTAATACTTAGCAATAATTTTTTAAACTCAGCAAGGCTTAAAAGTTTTATTGAAATATTGATGTGTGTGAAAATGGATAATTTATATACATATTACTATTTTTCATCAAGTAATCCCATTAATTTTAGCAAAATTATGTACATTCTTAGAATATAAATTCAGTTTAAAATGAATCTTCGATAGCTAAAGTGCCATCTAGAAGTTGCTAAATTCTTTTACTGTATTTGGGAGTTATATGAGTATCTGAGTATCGAGGGTACAGAGGTGTGTGTGTGTGTGTGTGTGTGTGTGTGTGTGTGTGTGTGTGTGTGTGTGTGTGTGTGTGTGTGTGTGTGTGTGTGTGTGTGTGTGTGTGTGTGTGTAAATTACACAATGATATCAGCAAGATGCTTAAGACTATGAAATATTAATATAGAGTTCAATCAAGTATAACGTTGTTTTTAAAGTTAACGCAAAATTTAATATAATTATGTTGATAAAAACAAAATAAATATTTTTACGACAATATTAATCAATTTATAAAAAAAACCACATTTTGATGGATCCATGTCACTTATCAACAAACATACATAATATCATTATCAACACGTTCATAATAAAACAATATTTGACGTTCAACGTAATGAAGGATAAATAAATGTGCTATCTGATATAGTATTATAGAATTTTTTAAAATTTATTTTTATAAATAATAGCGAGGATAAAAAATGTACGAATCATTGAAAAGTAATACTTAAACAAAGAATTTCTCAGCTTTAGAATTTCTTCGAACCGTAAGCCTCGCAATTAAGTCACAAGCCTTTACCTGAAAAATTTAAGTTTTAATTTGAATTAGTTTTTTGCTACTTTGTGTTAATCTCCAGCGCCTCGCAACAAAAATTTTTTAACTGAATCATTTGAAGTATAATCCTTTTCCGGTATTTTTAAACATTCAGTTTATTCAAAACTTACGAAGTGTGAAATTTAAGCTCTTACCATTCTATCCAATGACGTATATTAAGAAGCACATTTTTATCAGTTCATGTACTTTATATTAAACTTTTAAAATTTTTGCTCGGAACTTTTTCAGATTTCAGTTCTGAATTTTAACAGAGTAGTGTTTTCGCTATAATTTACAATTGTCTTAAATTAATGCTATATATATGAAGGAGATCCCTATATCCAGAAACTATTAGACCTGCAGACTTGAAATTTGGCAAGCATGCTCTTTTCATCCGCTAAGAACTGATTTTGTGAAAATTGAACCCTAAGGGGTTTGTGAGGGGTTAAGGGGAGCTACTGATAAATACAGTCGGACCTATATATATATAACGAAGTCACAAAATCCCGAAAAAAAAGTTTGTTATGGGGAAAATTCGTTGTTTTGAGGTTCATATTTCAATTTTCTTTATAAAGCCTATGGAATAAATTTTAAATTCATAAGCACTATATATTTTAAAAAAAGTAATTATTCACACCTTTTTGTAAATTTATATATATTTATTTTATATATCTTACTTAAAAAAAAAAGGAAAACTGCAAGAGAAGTTTCTCGACGCCTTTATCCACTTCCTAAAGAATTAAATTTTTTCTTTGATGTTCAGGCACTTACGTTTTGACATTTTTGAGCTACAAGAAACGAATTTATACCAGAACGACTGATCAACACTACAAATGAACGGAGACTAGTTCAAGGACACGAGACTCCACTGAGGGAGAAAGGGTATAACGAAGACGTTTCCAGTGAACTGGACAAAGGAGGTTAAAAATTGCACTTCTTGGATGTAATGCCCAGAAATCTATTGTTCTCGGCGAGTTAGGCACCTAATAAAACCATTTCAAGATTTATGACTACCGTAAAATGTGTTAAAAGAGAGAATAACTTGAAATGTTCAGAACAGGGAGAAAATTTGAATCACAAGAGAAAAAGTTCGTTACATAGAAAATGCATTTCGCTATTTTACGAAGAAAATCGTGAAATGTTCTTGGTTCCAGGAAAAAGTTCGCTATATAAAGGTTCTTAATATGGAGGTTCGACTGTATTTCCCTTTTTGAACTATTAGACCAATAGACTTGAAATTTGTGAGACGGGTTCTTCTCATGAAATAAAGATCCACTACATAAGGGATTGTGCAAGAAAATCGAACCATAAGATGGGAGAGGAGGTGGTTGCGAGGGTCTTAGAGGTGTTGGAGAAAAGTATATTCCCATTTTTCAATTATTAGATCTACAAACTTGAAATTCGGAAGGCATATTCCTTTCATGGACTAGAGTTGCTCTGAGAACGGGTTTTGGGAAAATCGTACCCCAAAAGGGGAGGGGGTTGAGAGGGGTTAAGGGGCGTTATAGTAAAAATTTCTGGTTTTGAACATACTTAGATCCACTTTAGATGCACTTATTTAAAATTTGGAATGCATGTTTCTGTTGTTGAATAGAGATCCGCTAAGAACAGATTTTATGGAAATCGACTCCTGTGGAAAAAGCGAAGAATTATTGGGCCGTATTTATAAAAAAAAAGAATTCCTGTTTTAAACTACTAAAACAATAGTAACGAAATTAGGTATGCATGTTTCTTTTGCTGAATTGAAATCTGCTAAGAACGGGTTCAAATGGAGATAGATTCTCGTAGGGGGTTACGGTGATTATTGACAAAAAAAAAATTCTGTTTTTGAACCGTTAGATTTAGACTTTAAATTTGGTAAGCATGTTTACTTTGTTGAGTAGAGATCCACTAAAAATGGGTTTTGCGAAAATATACTTTGGGGGAGAGGGTTACGGGAGCAAAAAAGATAATTCTATTATTATTATTTAGAAGTTGTCCTTTTTTTTAAATCAAGAGGTGAGTTATAATAATGTTTATAATACAATCGAATACCTAATGCTTAGGACTTAGATATCAATAATGTATTTATACTAAACTAAACTCAGTGGTGCAACAGCCCATGAAGGCCGCCTACTGTGCCCATCTCAGTATACGTGACCATTGGCGCTGAGGTGCATGAGCAGATGTCCCAATCAGGTGGTCAGCCTGAAGCGAAACCCCCAGTGCTTAGTTCCTAAGCTAGCTTGGTTCTCATTTATCGACCCAATGAAGGGATGAAAGACTGAATGTATACATATAACCAGATTATATATTTATACAAAATTATGAAAAAACCAGTGAAGTGGGCGGGTAACAGCTAGTATATATATATTTGCTTTCAGGTTTCTTAATATCAAGTATGCAAGTCATTTAAATTTCAAGGCTAATAAATATTAACTGCAGTCATAACGCGCGTTTCCGATTCTTATGACATGAAACTAGCACTAGAGAACTAGCATTATATAGGTAACAACTGCGCCACGTGGCTTACTTTTCTCAATATCAGCACTGCAATTCCTTGACGATACAACCAATGATGGCATTACGACTTTGTCAAAAACCTTATACGCTACTGGATGACTTAGAAGTCATATACTCGAGATGTTTAAACTAACTAACCATGCTGACTACAGGTCACCACATGCTTTTAACGGCAACCTCTGTGAAAAAGAGTTGGCAGTAATATTTCCTGCAAATTTGGTAACATCGGCAACTCATCAGTGAATCGGAAATTCTTAAAAACCAAGATACAAGAATGTCAGACAAGATTGGACGACTGTAAAAGCTAAATAAAAAAAATACCTTTTCTTTTCGTGATTGTTATTCGCAACGGATTACGTAGTTTTGTTACATGGTTAAGTTAACACTGCCATACCTTCCAAACAATCAGTCTGACACAATCAATGCACAACAGAATACAAGCAGTTCTTATAAAACTCCTCCCAGTAGTCTTCACTCAAAGTCTCACTTACTATGTTACCATACTTACAGTATTGTAACCAATCATCATGATTGCCAGCCGACTGACATTGTATAGTGTTTCGCGATGCATGTTCCGTTTTAGAGCAGATGACGATCGGTTCTACTTGTGAAAGGGCTGGAGCTAGCGGTCTTAATCAGACTGTTTTACTGTACTATGAAGTTATTATCACTAATATTATAGTATGGAGTGCTATCTCTTACGACAGCAAATCATCTTTAGTCATTATGCGTCCAGCTTTAACGGCTCAATTCTATCTGGATGAAATCATGGGACTGGTTGCGTTACCCTTTATGGCATATCATACTGAGGTTACTTCCTAAATAGACATCATTTCCCATACTGCTTGTATATCTCTGGAGTGCCTACGTACTATGGAGTCTTACTTACTTGAGTCGTACTTACTAGTCATCATGCGTTCAGCTTCAACGACTCAACGCTTATATTGATGCATCATGGGACTGGTTGCTTTATCCTTTATGGCATATCATACTGAAGTAACTTTCTAAACACACAATATCATTTCCACTACTGCTTGCATATCTATGGAGTGCCTACGTACTATTGAGTCATACTTACTAGTCATCATGCGTTCAGCTTTATATTGAATCATCATGGGACTGTTTGCGTTACCCTTTATGGCATATCATACAGATGTCATTTTCTAAATAGACAATATCATTCCCCGTACTGCTTGGATATATCTGGAGTACCTACGTA
This sequence comes from Trichonephila clavata, assembly GCA_019973975.1. Taxonomy (NCBI): domain Eukaryota; kingdom Metazoa; phylum Arthropoda; class Arachnida; order Araneae; family Nephilidae; genus Trichonephila; species Trichonephila clavata. The sequence goes on from BMAO01030078.1 coordinate 64,499, forward strand.
CTATTGATACTCTTCTTTGGCCAACAAAGTCAATAGACCGTTTACCAATTGAACATGTATGGGATATGACAGACCAACAAACTTGCTCCCCCAAATGCCATAGATCTGAAACAACAGTTGATGAATTCCTGGCTAAATGTTTCACAAGATAAGATTGGGAATGTTTGCTACACCTTACATCGATATCGATATATGGCCGCCAAGGGAGTTTTACCATTTAATGTGCAAATGAGAGTCTTGCTTTTTAGTTAATTTATTATCATTGCATGAGTTTACACATGTTTAATTTCAATAAAAATAGTCTTCCTAAATAGTTTTTTTTATTATTGCTATTATTAATATTATTATTATTCAAAAGAGAGTATTTAAAGAATTGGACCCAAATTTCGAAACAAGTCCCAATATTAAAATATAAACTTGTGTAGTTATAGCATCAATTTTTAGAATAAAAATTTAGAAGTGTTCTTCAAATAAATAAATTTCTCTTTTACTTCTAAAATTAGCGAAAGACAAAATAAAAAAAAGATGTTCTGTATAACATTGATGAATTCAAAACTTGTCATTCATGTAAAAAAATTAAGTAAAATCAATTATTGTATAATCATTCACACACATTACATATTTGTAAAAATAAAATAAATTTCGAGAACCTCTCTTTCGAATGCGAAACTCAGATGAAATACTATGGTTCATAAAACAATAAGAAGGACCTTTTTACCTTTAAATTGTTTCGTTTTAACTCCCACCCCGTTTCAACGAATTAAAAGACAATATAGTCAACAGGAGTTCTTTAATCGTTCATTATCTTCGTTTAAATGCCGTCGAAAAAAGACACCACCAATTTTAAATCACTGATATGAAAATTTCTCACGCAGCGCGGTGTGCAGCAGATCGCTTCTCCAAAAAGGAGCCCGATGTAACCAGATCCGGTGCGGCGAAACACGAACCGGTGATTGTCACAGAGATGTGGTGCTGGGACCACACGGACTGGGGTTGTTCTGTCCAGATAGGAAATGATCGATGGGGGAGCGTCAATTTCGTTGGCTTTTCAAATTACTCTGAGGGAAACTCATCCTATTAGAGCTCAATTTATGCCTTATTATGATCACCGAAAATTAAGGCAAAACTATCAAATATGTTTCTACAGACATGAGAGGGGAATTTTTTTTTCTCCTCTAGGTTACCTTGATATTCCGGAAAAGGCTGTTGATTGAAGATGCCTTTAGCATACTTAAAACACACTGCTTTTATTATAGCTTTTCTTGATATCGATGCAGTGTAATGAAGGCTTTATCAAAATCTGATCAATAATATTTTAATTTTTCATAAAAAAGATACATTTTAGTTTCCTTTTATCAATTTTTTTGAACAAATTATATATTTACTTTTCACAGTAGCGCACACAAAAATTTTTCAAGGGAGGTGTCCATGGTCGAAAGTCCCCCAACTCGTATCATACCTCAAGACAACACCAATCGATTCTTCTGATTTTGTCGATTTTATTAACAAAAAAACAGTAAAAAATAAATTATTGTATTAATAATTAGCATTGATTAATAAAATAAATTGTTAATTACAAGTACTTAATTAAATTTTACATTATATATATATAGTATTATCATCAATCGAAAAAAACTCAAGGGCTTTGGGGCTGTCCGGACCCCTAGGACACCCCCCTTGTATGTGCCACTGACTTTTCATATATGCTTAGCAAGGGAAGGAGTTCTATATTGATTCTAACTTGAGACAGATTTCCAATTTGTTCCAGAACTTTATAACTAAATTTCTTTTGCAAATTCAGCAGTTAACACATTAGTTAAAAGATCGGATTCTCCCTGAGATTCTTTAAACTTTTGACCTAAATTTAAGACTTAGCATAGGTCATAATTTACATGGTTAGTGCAAAACAAAAAAAAATTAAGCATCTCCAACAGATAAGAAACGTTTTACCTTTTGCAACGAATTCTTGTTGAAACTAAAAGAAAATCATATATTTTTGCTCTTGCTTTTTATTTATATACTTTTGTTTTATGCTGAAGACCATTTATTTCTTTGAAATGTGCTGTTGTTTTCAAACACGTGTATGTGTCTTGATTCATAGGGAAGGAATTATTTTTTGCTTCTAAATGTATATAAGCTAGATCAAGTTAATTTTTTTTTTCTTAAATCATGTTGAACATTTTCTTTCTTTTCTTTAATAATTGTTTGCATGTTGAACAGAATATTTCTATCAGTAATATTTAAAAGATTCAATGTAGTTGTTATGCAATAGACATGTCATTAAAAAAATGTTTACTATATATTTTTTTCTTAGTATTATTTTTGCACAACCTGATTAATTAGTCATTTTTGAATATTTTAAATTTAGTTAAGATATGTTCCTTAAGTTTGCAGGTGATAAAAGTTTCTACCAGAAAGTTTTATTTCTAAAGTTTTTTTCTATTTTTGTTCCTTACAACTGTAATTTTTCTACTTTTCTCAAAACAAAATTTTTAATTTAATTTTCATACATGAACTTAAAATCTTGTACTTCAAATGTTTAAATTTAACTTAAACACTATATATACTTTCTAAGCAATATGAGCATAGTAATAATTACTTAACTCATTTCGTTAAAAAAAATCCTGTTAACCTTATTTGTATCAAATCTGTTACTTAAGTTTTATTTTGAAAAATAATTTGAGTACTCCCATCCCCACCCCTATTCCGAATTTAAAGGGAATAAAAAATACGAGGAAAAAAGAAAAAAAGCAAAATGGAAAGGAAGAAAAAAAAGCCCAAATATCATGAAATTTATTTCTCAAAAGCTAAATATAATAATTTAAATAGTTTAGGTAACATTAATACAATAATATTAAGACATTATAACACTAATATTTTCTAAATTAACAATTGCTTTTCTTCTATGTACTATATTTTGTTTCATTTCTGAATAATTATTTGAAATATGGGTGCTTCAGTAGAATTGAAATATATTATTTCAAAAATATGTTTTTATTTTACTGAAACATATTTTGAATATATTCCCCACAATCCATTTATGCAAAACAAAAAAAAAACACAAAAAAAAAGACACGGGGTTTTTATTTTAAAAAAAATATTACGCTTGCCAGTCTCTGAAATAGAATAGCGTATAACTGGATGTAAATTATTTAAATGAATACAATTTCCATGACTTGAATTCTAATAAATATTATTAATGAGAGAAAAACTGGATTAATATATATCTCTTGGCTGGTTATTAATACTGAATCTCAAATCTTTAAGCAAAATCTAAAGAGTAATTAGGAACAGTAGAACTTCTAGATCACAATTGCTTCGCGGAAGCTACTTAATTCTTAATCCCTTGTTTCAATTAACAAAAAGTTAAATATCTAACCAACGGTATATTACTTTAAATAATATGAATATTAATAGTAGAGGCACATTAAGCGAACTTCACTCTTTATTCCTACATAACTGTGCATATAATCCTTCTTCAATATATAATATTCATATTCAGTAGCGCACACACGAACTTTTCAAGGGAGGGGGGGGTCCAGGGTCGAAAGTCCACTAGTCTCATATCATGCTCCAATACACCGCCCAAAATATTCTTTGGATTTTGTCGGTTTTCGGTAACAAAAAACAGTAAAAAATTAATTATTGAATGGATAATTAGCATTAATTAATAAAAGTAATTATTAATAACAAATACTTAATTTAATTTTACGTACTATATACATATGATTATAATCAATCGAAAAAAATCAATGGCTTTTGGGGGGATCCGAACCCGAAGATACCTCCCCTCCGTTGTGTGCGCCACTGTTCATATTGTCTCAAAAGTATCAAAGTAGAGAAGTTCTATAAAAATTGACAAAATTCTACAAACTGAATACACGTATGCATTGAAAAACATTACATGCTCCCATTCTTTTTTGTTAACATTTATTGGTAACTATCACTATTTTTTTAAAGGAAACATGCATAGGTTTTTTAAATAAATATCCTATAAATCTCCCCGTTACTCACACCTAAATCCTGACCGACTTATAAGCCTCGTAACAACTCAATGAAAACACATTTCTGCGTTCGAATAACAAGCCAGCTTTTAAGATCCAATGAATGCGTATCACTGTAGGAGATGAACGCGAATACGCAAATAAGAGCAGACAGAAGAAAAAAAATCAAACCAATCTAATGTATAAAAAATAACACTGACAAGTGACTTAAGGAAGCTAAGATTCATCTAATCTTGTTGACCAAGTGGCATTCTCACAGCATGATCCACATACCAGGCAGTGTTTGCAAACTCTTGGGTCTTTAGGGCCCACCACAGGCCCACCTGTATAAACAGAGTTAGGCCGCCGGAGAAAGAGAAGCTTGTTTTGACGACGAGGAGGAGGTGCATTAGCTGGATATGATGACCTTAGTTTATGCAAAGGATCAGAAAAGTGATACGTTCGCAATGTTTTTCTTGACACCGTTCGCCCCTCTGATCGAAAGATCAGTGACGTGTTTGTTGTGAATCGGGATATACGTCATTCGGCTATGTTTTTACACAATCGGAACAACATTTGCATCATGCGTAGACGAGCCATTGCATGTGATGCAATGTAACCTTGATCCTGGCAGGTAATTGACAGCAAGTGGAAGCTTCTAGGCTTACGAGGATTTAAGACTTAAGACATCTTTTTCTCAAAGAGAGATTCTAACAGATGATTTAGCTCAATCAAAAAACTAAAGCTTTGTGGAATTTTTCCAAAGCTGTTTTTCACAAACATTTAACTGAAAATGTCTTGGAAATACAAGGAAAGTATAGTTACTCGCTGACTGCAAATAATTTTGATGGATAGGATGACTGATGGTACTAAAAATAATAGTTAATTAAGTAACATTCATTGGTGAATGTAATTTCCTGTTTTGAACTGCATGACTTATGCACTTGTGTTATTGTTGATTGCCAAAGAGGTTTTAAGCTAATTTACAATAGGAAATTTTGGTTTGATTTGGATTTACAGTAGATTGAAAGTGGAGGCTGTGAGTGAATTAATTAATTTTGATCTTGTTCAGATTACAAGAATGTGATGTTTGAGTTAACATCTAACTCGACCTACTTCTACATTAAAACGGGCTAGAACTTTGGGATTTGGTTTTATTATTTATTAATGTTACACTTTGAAGCCCTACGAGGGATACTGGGGACGGATCTTGTAATTTTGAGCTAGTTCAAGTGACGAGGGTGATGCTAGCACTCCATTCTTCAAACTTCCGCACCACGTTATTGTGAAGACGTAGCTAAAATGATCGCATTTATAAAACTTATTTGAAAGTATCATGTTGGGTGGGGCACGACATGTTGGGTGGGGTTATAGATACGGCTGATACCATTGACGTAGCAAGTTATGAGTGGGTCCTGTATCAAAACTCTCTCTCTTTCGGGGCTCTTTTTTAGATATTAGAGTCCTGTTAGTAGGACTGTATTTACACACGTTGGGGCCCCTATAGTTTGGGGGCTCCGTATTGTTGATAAAGCTGATATGGCAGTAGTTACGTCCCTGGCTGATACGGCGGTAGCTACGCCTTGGTGAAGCCATTATTTTAGGACCACATTAACGTGAGCCTCGATATATTTAATGGGGAACAGCTCTTCTACAAGGTAGGGTATTCAAAGGCGTGAATGAATATTGACGTCGCACTGTTCAGGTACACGAGGACTTTTGGCCGACAGTAAATTCGAATCATAGTCAAGTGACGAGGTCGACACCTGAGATGGCGTTATCTCTTCTAACTACCATATCACACCAACGGGAGGACATTTGAGCTCTCGACAGGTTTAACGTGCATCGCTCCCCTACATGGTGGTTCTTTAGTGCTACTGGGCTTGAACTCATGACATGCTCCCCACAACCGATACCTTGACCACCGGGCTACCACTGCCCCTGGTATTCAATGGCAACATGTTTCGAACATCCCGGCCACGTGTTCGCGACCAGGACCACTTGACTACCCCATCCAAGAACTTTTAGTTTGTTTTCCCTTTCCATGCAACGATTCTCTATCCCTCCCTGAATATTCTCTTTAATAGATCCTTTTTGGAAGCAGCACAAGAGCCTTATGTCTTATTAGATGAAATCCCTAAACTTTTCTCACTAGTTTTTTTTTTTTTTTTTTTTTGAGAATTCTCAATTTTATTTATTATTCCAATACATGAAGTAAATTAAATAGTTTCTGATATTTACCTTATGAGGTAATCGTTCATTTTAAGTTTAATTAGAATGTTTCATTCACTTTTGGAATAACGAACCCATTTTCATTTTTTGCTTATACATTTAATTGAATAAATATTACTTATGATTAAACGTGGCACACAGTGCTGGCATTCTCATTAAAAAATTATTTTCAAAAATTTTATTTTCGTATTATGAATTTTCTAATGTCTTCGATCTTTTGTTTGTAAGATAATACTCTCCAATATTGAAGAGGACTTTTCACTTATAAAATAATGGAAGACTTATTATTGGTATTTCGCAGCATGGTCAAAACAATAAAAAAGTAAATTTGGTTTCCTTTAAGTCTAGTTAAATAAATATATATTAATACATTTTAGGTTACTTTTGTTTCGAATGTGTTAGGCTAATACAGGGTGGCATTTTGAGGGAGAGGGAAACTACATACTTGGAAATACAGCCTACAGTAGAAATAGTTCAAGAAGTACATATTTCTACAGTCTTCGCTGCAAGTAAGCCTTTAGATTGAAGAGGTCCTTGATACTCTTTCTGTCTTATACGGGGGAAATGAGAATATAAGTAACAAATATATTATACTTGCTGGTATACCCGTTCTTTGCACGGATGGATTTAGAAATTAAACAATACAGATTGAAGTATAAAGAAATTTTTAATGAGGTTAATTTTACGTAAATTGCAAATTAAACAAAAAAAAACGCTTTTTGCATATCTCAACTGAACAAAAAAACCATATTTGTTAAATTTAAAGTCCGAAGGTCTAATAGTTGATAAAAAGGATTTTTTTATATTTATAACGCCCCGTAACTCTCTTGCGGGTCCATGTTTGAAAACACCTTCCTAAGCTAATCTCTGCTCAGTAAAAGTAACACATTGTTACAAATTTTGTGTAATGAACGCTTAAAATGGTGTAAATTAATTATATCTGGATTTTTAATAGATTAATATTACTTTCTGTTGTATTTACTTTATGTTAAAATTGTAATATTCGCAAGCAACGCCGTTCCTTATGTTATAACGGCGATTCAATGGAAACGTAGCGAAATGCTGGTGATAAAGTCACCACGTTGGTAACTTGGCGATTGATTGAATGGTGCAGAAGTTGCTTTGCTGTAGCGCCACCTGGTGAGAGCTGCAACAAAGATGATAGCACAATAGCACAAAAACCTTCTCCGCAAAAAATACATATATATATATATCAATTTTCATAGTGATCGGCTCAACGGTGTAGGAGTGAAGCGATTTCATATATAAACATCTATTTTTATAAATATAGATTAAAAGTAAGTTTGTGATAAAAGCAGTCGAGAGCAGTAGCGCACACAAAAAATTTTCAAGGGGGGGGGATCGTCCAAGGTCAAAGGTCCCCCAACTCGTATCATACCTCAGGACAACACCAATTGATTTTTCTGATTTTGTTAACAAAAAACAGTAAAAAATAAATTGAATTAATAATTAACATTAATTAATAAAATAAATTGTTGATTATAAATACTTAATTAAATGTTATATCTATAGTATTATCATCAATCGAAAAAAACTCAAGGACTTTGGGGGTGTCCGGACCCCTAGGACACCCCCCTTGTGTGCGAGAGAGTATCATAACAATATATAAATAATATTGAAGCAAAAACAAATAACTGCTTCGGAAACTAACTACTAACTTTGACTTCTCCATAAGCTATTGTTGAATATAATCAAAAAACTGAAGGTTATAAAATATATCCGCGAACTTACGTTACAAAAAGATAAAGAAAATTAAACTAAATAAGACAAATAATATTTGACTTAGAACCTAGGTGTGTACTTTATTCAAAATGCTACAAGCATAAACGCAAAGTAACATAAACTCAACAAGCATAAAACGAAAAAAACTAGCCTTTTTTTTTTTGGCATGTTGGAGTCCGTCTGTCATTTCTCAAGCATGCAGAAGAGGATTGGGTGTGGTAGACATTCATTATTGGGCTTCATACTTCGCGTAATTCACTGAATTTCTTCTGAAGGTCTATCAAACAGCTACTGTATTATTTGAAGACTCCATAGACGTTCTCATTGAACGAATTAATATTGCTGCAAATAAAATGTTATTCGTCCGCAGGAATATTAGAACACTATCTTCTGAAGTGTATAGTAGTACTTCAGCAAAGGCAGGAGCTGTGCAGCAAAGCCTGCGAACGCCACTTTAGGCAACTCCTTTAAATCTTTTAATATCCTGCAAATAAACTCACATGCATCTGTTCGCCCAGTCTCTCCTCCTCCTCATAATAAACAGTTCATGCAGATAAGTAACGTTTTTTCATCAGTGTAAGTAAATTGTGATTTTCGGTTATATGACAAACATCGTTCACCTTGTGCAAATTCGCAGACATCTTTGTTTATGAAAAATGTTTTCCGTAACTACGCTTGGAACTCAACGTCATTTTAAAAAAGATTCTCATTTTAAAAATTTCTGAAACTAAACTGAATTATTTTATTTGGGGGAAAAATAAATATATTGTCTATTATAAAAATGAATGCTATTCTTAATTGCTTTTGATCTCACTATATGGCAATTGCAATACTGATATTTATGATTTCTAAAATTTTCAACTGATGCAGTATTACGGTATGTAGTTTAATTTTAATCCACCCATGTTTCTCTCTTTTTTTTTATGAAAAAAATATTGAAAGGTTTATTTAATAAAATCTCTATTAGGTATCATATCATTCGTTTGATAAAATTCATTACAATATTATTATTTATTACAATTTATTTTAAAAAAAGATTTTAGGGAAGAAAAATAAAGTACTTTGATATTTCATCAGATAAAGTAAATTTGGATGTCTAAAGAATTTAACTGGTTAGCTTGTATAGCCAGTCATCAAAAATGTAACTTTTAAAGAATTCCAGTAAAAAGCTCTCTCTATATTTTGATACATCTACATTTCTTTCTTCAAGACATCTTTTTTTTTAGTCCAAGTTTTGTGTTACTCAAATCGTTTTGATATTTTTAAATCTTTTTTTTTTAAACTTTTCTTTTTCTTTTCTGTGTATGCTAGACACTAATAAAAATATTGCTATCAGCACAAATTGAATTTTTAAAGAATCTATTTTTATGTATTTCATTATGATATCCTTTTTTTTTTAAAGATAATCTGTGGTAAGAACTCCTAAAAAGTCAGTTTGAGAAATATATTATTAAATTATAATATATTTATTAAAACTAACGAAAAATAACTTTATTAGAATTGGGAATTTTTATAAAAGTCTATCGCATAATTGTTCGGTCAGATCAAGCAGTATTTTAATTATTTGCATTTAGTCAGTAAAACATTTTATAAATTTTTTCTGTTACCATTTATAGGTTTTTAAAAGTACTTTTTTCCTAAATCCCTCTGTGTTAATATAATCATTAGTATGGAGAGAAAATTTTCTTAGCGGATTACTTGTGCACACTGTATAATTTTCTCTTTTAAATAATAGATAGTGAAATGGTAAGTTCTGTATAAATGTTACTCTGCATGATAAAAAACCGATCAAAGACTCATTTTTAAATCATACCAAAAGAATCCTGAATGTAGTATATTTTTAATTATTTTAGGGATACTATATAAAATTGAAATGTTTCTACAGAACATGTTTGTAGAAACTATCGTTTGTTCATTCTTATTCGACATTATATAATTTATTTTTTAATATTAGAAAAAGTGTTGAATATATGAAATAATCAGCGAAAAAAAATATATAGTCCTAATGAGACCAAATAGCTATGAATTAATAAATATTGTAACTTAGACTATTAATATGAACATCAGAAAGGTGTTTGAATTAATTTAACAGCTAATAAATAACGGACTGAGCGCGAAATTGGAAAAGGGTAAGAGAAAGCCGTTGTTTAACGGGGGCGAATTGACCGTTGCGAATCAGATGATTCAAAGTTTCCTGAATAGTCTAGCAGCGCCATCTATTGTCGACCCTATGCACTACCATAGTGAAAATCGAACAAAACGTTGTTTACCAAATACTAAGACAGCAAGTAGTTAGGTTGCGAACTGTCTCAAACTTAACCTGCATAAGATATAAAAAACATTTTTCTAACTGAATTCTTATTTTATAATTGTCTAGAATCTATCTGGATTGGAAAAGGTGAGTTTTTTATTCAAACTTTTACAGTTGTAATAAGGTCGTATATACCTAACGCATATTCCATAAAAATACTTAGTTATTATTTTACTTTTATTCTTGTTCGAAGAAACTACCGTCATAAATAAGAATACAATATTGAAAAAAAGAGCTTAAAAGATGTTATTTCTTAACATACAAAAGTTTCTAATAAAATAATTTTTAAAAAATATTGCGAAGAAAAAATCGCTGCTTTTTATTTAAAAAATAAAAAAAATATTAATAATACTTCGTAAAAAAATAAATATTTGAAAAAGTTTACAATACTGTAAGATGTTAAAAGGGTTTTTGAAAAATGCATTATTTAATTACTGCCAGCTGTCATAAAAGGGGGGGGGGGGGGGATTAATTCACAGACAATTTTCATTTTGAAAAATAACTTTTAAAATTTGCTTAGAACAAAGCCATCAAAAACATTTGTTAAATTGCGTACAATAAGAAATTGACTTTCTTGTTTTTAGTTGTTATTGTCACGCGAGTGCAGTTTCAATTATCAAATGAAATTCAATTAAAAATATAATTTCCTGATACATTTAAAACTTATTGTGCTGTAGAATGTATGGAGTTGTTGAATTACTAAAATAAGTAATTTTAAAAAAATATTATTAAAAATAGAAACAAAATATATAAAAAGGAAACTATGAACATATTACTAATGTACATACACTAATGCTGAACATTAATATTATTAAATTTTAAAAATGTTGAAAACGCAAAAAGTTAAAATGAGTAATATGAAGATATAACTAATGAAAAAATATGGATACTATTTTATTTCTTCGTGATTTTAAAATTTTATAAAGAAGAATCTCAATAATTTCCTCTGAAACTGCTTATTTATAAAATTTACTCAAGTTTTTCCCTGATTTATTTGTAGATATTCCAAATTTCAAATATAAAAAATGCTTTATTCAAGTTTAAAATATTCAAAGAAATATTTTTTTTATTTTAATGAAAATAATCGATTACGATAGTAAAGAATAATTCAGATTTTTAAAAGGAGTTCACAGAAAAACATAAAAGAAATCATTATAAAAAATACATCTATAACAAATTCTTAATGTAATCAAACCATATAAAATATCATTTTTGTTATGTGTGAGTGTACATAGCATTAACATTGTTCGAACAAATTTTTTTATTTACAATGAAGAAATATAAAACAAATAACAAACGTAGAGTTAAAAGTTTTATTAATGTTGTTTAATAAATTTTTATCACAATAAATGCATTCATGAAAAGAAATATTTATTATGTCGTAAAACACACACAGTAATCCATACTTTTTGTAAAAAACAAACTGTTTCATCACCAACCTTGTCTGATGCTTTCACTTCATTTAATGATAAGGTAATAAAACTTATTTTATTTAAAAGAACTGTGCATTTTTCAAATGTAACGTGCAATAAGAAATAGAATCTTGTTTAGAAATACAGTAGATTTATTGTCGTGTTCGGTATTGCAGGTTTAAACTTGCAAAGTCGAAATATTTCATGTGATTTCCGGCATAAATAAGAGCATCCGAACCGAAGACAATGAGGTGTTATTTCACACGGGAAAAAAGGTCTTTTTTATTTCACTTTTAGAATCAATTCCATATCGTTTTCCGTGACGGAACCTTGAATTTCATATCAGGCGAGCACTTGAAATGACAAATATTACCATAAATTATGTACTGAATCACTATGAGAATAAGGTAATTCTTTTAAATCGTTTTAAAAAGAATCGTGAATGATTTTAAGTTCTTTGAGGTGTTTTAAATTCAGTAAATTTTAAAATTCTAAAGCATATTTATTGTTATTATTCAAAATCAATTTTATTTACATCCATCTGTAAAAAAAATTGTTTCTATTTCTCTGACTTGTATTTAACAATATAAACTTTTTTCATAAATGGGATAGTCAAAATGTTTTTCATTTTCCTTTCCAATTTTGAAAAAAAAAAACTTTAACTGAGACTTTATTGTGTCTTGAAGAAAATATTTAATTTCCAAATTAATACTTATTAATATGTATTAATCAAAAATTCTTCTTTCCCAAAATAATTTTTTGATGTCCTAAAATTTGTACTATTAATTTGCAAGAATTTTTAATTTGTATTAACTTGTGGAAAAATTTTCTCTTTTTATTTTTATATAGCATAAGTATTTTAAATATAACTAAATAACAATTATATTCCCGAAGAGATTTCCTTACACGCGCATAATAGATGCGCATTAATCGGAATAAACCTCTTCAATGCGCATTAATGTATTTTACAAATTATTTCCTAATTTTGTCTTAAAAGGAATGACATTTGAATGATTAATCTAAGGCTATTATGAATTTTATAATTGTACTAAGGCACTTTGTGATAATAGGATATTTTTTGTTATTTCTGTGACTAATGAATTATTTACAAAAAGTGGATCATTTTTTTTTTACAATAATTGTACAGCTATTGTGTCAAAAACGTGTTTGAAACGAAATCTGAGTTAATTATTTTATATTAGCATGCAACGTTTTCTTTAAATTAAATGTTAGTGGCATATTCAATGAATTTTTGCTTTTTAAATTTTTGCGTTTTATTTTAAGATGTTAAATTACGTACAGTACTTTTTGTACGATGTTATAATACCTAATAGTACTTTTGTTACATGCATTTTTTAACATTTTTAAACGCATATTCAAAATTAAACAAAAATAGAATAAAAACATGGTAATATTTATCATATATCCAATAATTTTGTAATCTAATTTCTACTTATTTCACTACATATCGAATTTTTAATTATAATAAGAAAAGTGAAAAAAGTAATCATAGTATAGCAATTTATGTAATAAGTTCATAATAATTTGATATATCCCAATGTAAAAAATTACTAAAAAACCTATAAAGTTGAAAAAATGTGTTGTAAGTGTGTAGACTAATCCATGATAAGAAAGATATTTTTAAATAAATATAATTTTACAATTTCTTTGCTTTAATTCATCTTGATTATTTAAAATTATTTTTAACTTTACTTATATCAAATTAGTTAAATTTTGCAGATTCTCAAGAAAAGAATTTGGGGAAAATAACAACATGAATTTGTCAATCAAACATGAATGAACAGCAACATTTTTGAAATAATGAACAAAAACCAGTAAGTAGCTATGTATATATATTATTTTTAGATTAGAAAGATGCAATGTGAACAATAAATAATATTCTTTCCTCATTTTTAAAAATATTCATTTTATTCTACAGCAGTTTTAAATTCAATTACAATAGAAAATTAAATCACATAAATTTTTACACTTAAATTAAATTATTTTTTAAAAAAATAACTCAGCAATATACTTTGATTATTTGGAATAATTAGACAAATAATTTTCAAAAATTCAAATCAATTAAAAATTTGTTTAATTGTTTTATCATAGCATGTAATTTAAAGTAAAGTGTTAGTTAATAAATAATCTTATTACTAAATATAAATATAGCTGAAATTTATTTTTGAGGTTCTATTTAAAAATTGAAATTTTATATACAGTCATTTTCTTATAAAAGTTAAATAAATAGCTTGTGATAATGTTTGATATTTCAGTAAATAAATAAATAAATAAAATAAAAATATTTTTGTGGGGTGAAAAAATACTCATAGATATTATTCTAAATAAATACTTGTGCTCATTTTCACTGATACTATTTAATGCACTTAAAGTAAATATTCTCATTATTAATTTTACAGAGATAAATAAATATATTGAATTAAATGTATTTTATATAATATATATATATAACTCAGTTAATTTAAACATTAGCCATTTACTTATATGCCCCAGAAAACCTAAAAAGCTTGAGTACGAAATATATGTTATTAGATTAAATAGAATACAATGGCAGAATAACTATTTACCAATCAAATTTATTGATAAGAATTTTGTTTTCCAACCAAATATTTGTGCTCTAATTAAATCATTGTTGATAATTTTGTCATGCAATTGAAAATAGAACAATGATAACTAAAATCTGCAATAACTACTTCCATTATATATATAATTCAAATAATGGTGTTAAATGTATATTACATGCTTTTATTTATATACAATTCCTGTAAAACTGAGAAAAGTCACAGAAAAAAAAATGTGATTTTTCTTAGTACTTCAATAACATTTCTTTAAAACTTGCAAAAACATTAATGAACTCGTTATCGAAGTTAACGGAGACTTTCAAAGAATAAAAATATAAGTATATATAAATTATGCAATGCTTGGAATGCTTATAATTTTTTTTTTATGAAAACTAAATTCAATGACAATTTTATTTTTATCCACAAAATTGAGTAATTGTTGAGAATGTATATATTTTTGCTTGCGAGTGTTTTGCACCAAAATTTTCTTTCAGTAATTTTAAATAATTGTGTCATAGTTGCTTTCTGTTTGTAAAGGTTTGAATAAAACCTAAGTCTGAAGTGAAATACTACTAATTGTACCAGCTGACATTGAATGATTGTTGAAAAAGATCCATTGTTGTCGGAATATAATCACTCAAACGTGGGGGAAAAATTTTTTATCCATTAAATTTATGTTGAATATATAAAATGCTTACAAGTTTGGATTTTTCTTAGGTTTTCAAAGTACATAAATTCTTTGAAAATCAACATATTTTGTTAGTCTTGAAGCATGATAACACTTTTTACTATTTAGTTCACAATTTAAGAATTCCCATATTGTTTGCAGATTGATTACTCTAAAATTTCATTCCATATTTCACAATTTACAAATTATATACAGCATTTTGAGAATATTTTTGCGTTAAACTGAGTTATGTAAACTGATAGTATATTCTTAGGGGATTATAATACTTGTGTACTTGATTTAAGAGTTAACATTAACTAAATATAAACAAAAAAAAGTTATATGATGATGAAAATAATTGAAGTATACATCTCCTTTTGTTTTAAATTCATATTATACTAATATTTTTCCTTCTAAATTTGTTGGTATTTTTTCTTAAGACAGAAGTTGCAAATTATCATAATTTCTTTTGGGCCCATTAAAAGTAATTTGCCTTATTTGTGGACAAATAGGCTCCCAAAATTTTTTGCTGTTATTCTGGTTTTGAAAATGTAGTATCTTTTTTTAATATGTTAATAATAAAAATACAGCTTTTTTTATTTCATAGAAGTAAAAAATATATATATAACAAAGGAAAGCTAATGTATGACTGACAAAAATTCAAAAATCTCTTATGTGAAGCAGATGTAGTATTCTTACCTCAAATTATCCATTTATTTCTGTTTTTATTTCTCCTCTCTTTATTTTTATTTACTTTTTCATTCCGTCGTTTTATCTTTCTTCAATCGGGATATCTTTTATATATCTCGAATCCAAAATATCCCATGTATTTTTTTCCCCATTTTTCTTCGAAATTTTTATATCCTTCAATCAAGAAAAAGGTCACGTGATCTGTTTTATTTCATTGATACTTAAAACTATATATTCATTTAAAACATAATAAAAACAAACATTATGTTATGACTACCATTCTACTTTTTCCTTTTTTTAAAAGAAATCTTTTTACTAATGATTATAATCTGATTTTCTATTAAAAATCCACTTACATTCTTAAAAGAAATAGAAAAAAAAATGAGAACTGAGCAAACTGTTTTGAATAATAACTTCATAATAACCAGATAAACAATGTGGGTAGTTGCAATGCTCTTATGTCTTGTTTGCATTTATACTAAGCTTCAGTTCAATTTTATTTATTTCTTATCCTTTCATTTGCGATTTTATATTTCTGAATGCTAGAGCAAATAAGAAAAGTAACTTTTCCTGAATATTTACAACAAGACATTTCTACTCTATTAAGTAATCTTTATAGCTGTGTGATGGAAGAAACTGGAAGTAACAAAAAAAGTATGAAAAATGTATTGTAAGTATTTTTAGGACTTATCGCGTGGAAATGCCGCCAAAGAATCATTACTGAAGCATTTCAAACAAAATATTTGATAACTTCCGCTTATCGAACGCAAATTGGGCCAGATTATAAATAAAACCTTTTGGTAAAAAGATGTTCAGGTTTTCCAACTTGGAATTTATGTAAATTTATATTCATGTGTAGTTTTGCAGTAACCTTAAAAAGGAACCAAAAATATTTTTTTTTTAAAAAAAAGAAAGAAAAACGAATTTTTTTTTTCCTAGTACGAAATATTGAAATTAGTTTTTTTTTTAAGGTGAATGAAAAAGTTATCTGTTAACTTCCAACTTCATTTCAGTTAATAAATGCATATTGTCACACATTTTTTTTTTAAAAAAAAATTCTAGAATTAATATTAACTATCTATATATTTCATTTGGTTTTTTTAAAATAATTTTTCTCACCGATGTCTTTTTTAATTATTTATAACTTAATTAAGCTCTGCATTAAATGATTATATATATTATCAACGATATTCGTTCATTTATCTTAATAACAAGCAAGATATAATAAAAATTTTAAGTTCATTCATTTTATATTAATTATCTTATTAATAAAACTCTTAATATATTTTCCACAAAAGAGCTGCATAATGGGAACTAAGCCTTCGTAAACTAGGCAAATCCCCAAATGTGAGAGCCACTTCGGGGTGGCCCCATCTAGTGGCGGCTCTCAAGCCAAATTTGGACGCTTGAATTAAATTTAATTCAAGCTCTCGTCGGATGTTAAACATTGTCCTGATTTAATTTTTCCGAGAGTACCAGATCCAAATGGACACTCAAAGGATCTTTTACATGACACTTTATCATGTGACATGCCCACGATTTTCGCACCCAGAAAATCTATCGACTCAAGCCGGGATCGAGCCCGCAATTTTATTCTTACGAGGCGAGCACATTACCTATAAGCCACCGAGCCGACGAACTATCCAAATATATTTTGCCCAAATTTTAATGAATTTTTAAAATGATCTTCTACGAGTCATTAAACAGGGCTATTTTTGTAAAACCCTTTTTAAAAGAAAATCTTATATTCTTTGAAAAAAAAACAATAGATTTAAGTGTCCTAATTCTTTGTAGGCATGAACTTAGAACCTAATTACTTCAAAAATAATTTCACAATTATGGAAAAAACACAGACGAATGCCAATTAAATTTTTTTGTATGAGAATGATGTATTCAATGTATGAATGACAGGAAATTAAACTTCCATTGATTTCAGTACTAAAATGATGCAATAAATCAGAAAATATTTTGTCCAATTCTAAAAGCTAATACATTAAAAAAGAAAAGAAAAATATGGTAAAGGACAACATTAGTGTTGGAAAAAGATTGATAACAAAATTCTCAATTACCCAAAATTGCATATAATGTGCAGCTAGCTCTTCGGGATTATATTTAAGGGGTAGTTTAGGGAACATATACACATGTAAGGCATATTAAATGTTTTCTAAATTAAAAAGAAAAACAACATCCAAGAACACATTAAATTTTGTGATAAAGGAGTAAAAACTTTTTCTTTTTTTTTTTTTTGGAAAGTTCTTTTCCTAGGGATAAGAGGATAATGACCTTGATATTTACCTTAAGGAATCCAACTAAAAGAAATTAAAGTGAATGATTACAAATCCAGTAAAAATCAACCCGATAA
Source organism: Trichonephila clavata (assembly GCA_019973975.1). Classification (NCBI taxonomy): domain Eukaryota; kingdom Metazoa; phylum Arthropoda; class Arachnida; order Araneae; family Nephilidae; genus Trichonephila; species Trichonephila clavata. The sequence continues at coordinate 82,481 of BMAO01030078.1, forward strand.
TTTACTAAATAGATTAAAAGAAAATATATATACTAGTTGGTATACCCGTTCTTCACACGGGTGAATTGAAAAATTAAAACAATAGAGATTGAAGAAAAAAGAATTTTTTTTATGTTAAATTTATATATAAGTGAATTACAAATTACTTACAAAGGGCTTTTTTAGCATATCTCTGCTCAACAAGAAATCATATTTCCCTATGTCTAATAGTTCAAAAACGAGAATATTTTTCTATAACGGCAATTATCCCCTCGCAATCGGCCTTTGCGGTCGATTTTCGCAAAACAATTTATTAATGGATCTCAACTCCATAAAAGGAACATGCCCACCAAATTTCAAGTCTGTAGATCTAATAGTTCAAAAAGGGAATTAATTATCTATAATGCTCCTTAATCCCCCGCAACGCCACTTGGGGGGGGGAGTTAATTTTCGTAAAAACCCTTTTTTAATGGATTTGTACTCTATGAAAGAAATTTACTTACAAAAATTTCAAGACTGTACGTCTTATAGCTCAAATATAGAAATAATTATCTGTAATCTCCCGCAACCCCCCTTGGGGTTCGATTTTCGCGAAATCAATTCTTAGCGGATCTCTACTCCATAAAAGAAACACGCCTACTAAATTTCGAGTATGTAGGTTTAATAGTCCGGATATATATCGTGATGAGTAAATGAGTAAATATTTTCTCATTTATATAATTATAAAATAAAGATTCTTTGTGATAGGAATAAAAAAAAGGCTGTAAATTTTTTCACCAAAAAACCCAGATAAACATTGATCTTTTAATGTAACCTCCTATTCGTTCATAACAAGAAGAGAAAAAAAATGTTAATGTAATCTTGTCAATATTTTTTTCTTTGCATATGCACAGAAACTTTTCATCCACAATGTATTTAGATATGAGGTATCAGTTTTACATGGCAGCAAATGTAAGGATAATAATAATTAAAATTAAATTATTACATTTTTGGCTATGCTATTCATAAGAATATTGGTACAGTCCAATGAAACGTTTTGCACCATTTGAAAAAAATTGGGGGAAAAGCTGCATTCAAAAATATCCTTGTCACTAATTGAAGAAGAATATGGGATAAATAGATCATCTACTTTCTAACAAATAGTCTAGTATTGTAAGGCGACTAAGAATTCTTAGAATAAATCTTAAAAAGTTGCAAAGAGCACCGAATTTTTTTTCTTTCTTTTTTTGTAGTAATGCAAGGACGTAAAAAAACATTGAAGCTTAAATACAACACCGGCATGAAATTGTTTATTTACATCATCGTTGGCAAATGCTTTGTTACAACAATGCTGATAACGATTTTTAAAAAGTAGGTCTATTAACTATAATATATGTTAGGCAGCGTCAATGGAGTGATAGATCCTTGTTTCAAAAATACCGAATATTTTTCTCACATACAGAGCTATAATTAATGTACCAAATAAGTCCTCAATAAAGTCAATAAATCATATTGACGTTAAAAATCCTTTGAGTAAAGATCCATTGACCAACAAAATCTGTCAATGCTCAATCAATGTCCTCTTCTCAGAGAATTGGGGAAGTTTAAGAGAGTGGATCTCCTCATAGAGGCTCCAAGTACAACTTTAATAGGCTATCAACAACAAAATCAATTGGATTTCCATAAACTAGAACTTTAACGTCCCATAAGAAGTAATTAAAGACTCAATATTTGTCACGAAGCACTTGTCAACGATATTATATGTGAACAATTTGTTTCTTTTCATGTTTATTTCCAGCACTTGAGACGCAATGTGTCACCTATGCAATTTATTTATTGCTATTGTTATTTTATTTGTTTACTCTGTATTAATGTGCTTCATTACTCCTCAAAGTTCGTTCTTTGATTCAGATTCACCCTGCATATTATGAACAAAAAGTGTATAAAAATGTACACAAAAATATTAATAGTACTAATATAAATGTATGCAAAGTATTAATATCTACATGAATGTAGCAAAAGTATTAATATAAATATATGTAAAAGTATTATGTATAATACTTGTTTGTTCCTTTGTGTTTTTATTTCCATAAAATATATATTAAAGTAAAATTTTTATATATTCAGCTTCGGAGAGTAATTAGTAATCAGAAGGAGGTTGAGCACTCAAAATCTGACAAAATCTTCGATTCAAATGAAAGTTGACCAACAAAATAATGAATGCTCCTACATGTTAAATCTAATTAAACTTCAAAGCCTTGAATAATTTTAAACATATGCTTCATCCTTTATAATTCTGATGTTTGAAATTATTTCCTTCACATGGAACGTGAATTTAATTAAAACACTAAAGTATGAAAAAAATTTTAGACAATCATGCTTTTCAAGTCTTGTTATTTTTTTTCAGATGTGTATTATTCTTTTGTTAATAAAGTTCTGTTGAATGTTTATTGAAAAATATCAAACTTAATCATCATCCAGATATTTTCCCTTCTAAATAGATTTTTGATTTTCATTTTAATAAATATCTCATACGTTTCGACACCTTTTTTTAAATATACTTATTAATATTTGTTTGGGGGGGGGGGATGCGTCAGTCTATACATTGCTTCAATTGTGAAAACACAAGAAACCTAAAAATGCTCAAAACTCGCCAAGAGCCTGTTTCTGATCGCCAAGCACATCAAAATGATAATTTGCCAAATCCAAGCGAAGTCCATTTCCTGTACAAAACAGGCTTAACTTTATTGGCCTCCAGTGAATTCCCGTAGCACCCTACCCTTAGCAACCCATTTATTGAAATGGCCACTTAGCGCTCTTAATTTATGCTAAATACATTCACTTGCAAACTCCATCCCGTCCTTTGAAAGGGAGGCGAACGCAATATTAAATTAAAGAACATAGAGGGAGATAGCGATTGCTCTAGGCGTGAATCAGCATTTTAAGTATCCTGTAGTATATAAAATTGCTCCTCTAGATCTCATGGAGCGTGCCTAGTCCTATTTCTTGGGGTCTCCCCACCCCTTCTTTATTTTTCCTGGTATTTTTTTTTCAATGTCCTTTAGAAATTTAACTCAGAAGTGGCTTAGACATTTAAAAGATTTCTTGTCGTGTTATTTTAATATATTAATGTCGAATGAGAAATGTATTTGTGGCACAACAAAAGCAATATATCCATTGAGTAACAATTCTTTGGGGGAAAGAATCTAAGAGAAGCGTGTCAACTTTTTAGAAATTTGTCGAAGTTTTTCTTTCGATTGCTCCAATAGAATATTTAGTTTTCATTCATCTTTGAGAAAGAAGACTTTCATTTCTGAATTGTTTATTTCCTAAATGGAAGCAGCAAATATATTTCATTATATTATAGAGACTAGTTATAATTTTAATTTTGGACGGAAATGGTTTATCCATTTAAAGTTTGATGTTCTAAATGCTCGTCTTCTTTTAGAGTTTTGCATTAAAGAAAATTAGGTTTGGTACTTTTTCCATATACTAATTTTTATTGTAAGTAATACCATATTGCATCTTACTTACAAAATACTTAACTAAATATTGGAAGATTTAATTTTTAATAAATTATTTAAAAGAGTATGGAAGATACTTAGTTTATCCATTGGGTGCTTGGGGCAGGCACCCAGAGACCCGGATAAACTGGACTTTAACCGGATTTTTTGGTCATAAATTTCGATCCTCCAGTGCCAAGGGGGCCTGTAGATCTTCTATGCCCAGGGCCCGAAATGAGCTTAAATTGGCACTGAAGATACTTGAAATGCTTTAATTAATGACATAACCCACATTGCTTATTCTCTAGGAGCACATATTCAAGCAAAACAATACAAAAGCATTAACTTGTTTTGAAAGTTTAATATTTGATACCAAGTTTGACAACTGAAAAATACTAAAATTAAAAAGAAATTTTGTGGTAAATATATTGTTTAATTAGTTAAAGGAGATTGTACAAATAAATTATATTATCACAACATTTTATTATATTGTCACAACATTATATTATCATTTTAAATAAAAAAAAATAGTTTTATATTTATCCCTTCAAATACCACACACATACATCAAGCATAGTATCTAGAAAAAAAATCCAAATTTCAAGCAATATTTGTTCGAATAACACATGTTCAAACAATTAAGTCAATTGCGTATTTATGCGTTTTATACACACAAAACAACTCTATATATATATATATATATATATATATAAATGGATGCTTGTATAGATGAAATCGCTTCACTCCAACACCGTTCAACCGTTCACTATGAAAATTGGCATGCATATATATTTTATTGTGGAGAAGGTTTTTGTGCTATTTTCTTTGTTGCAGATCCCACCAGGTTGCGCTACAGCATATCAACTTCTGCACCGTTCAATCGATCGCCTAGTCGCCAATATGGTCGCCAAGCACAGAGAAATTTGGTTTGGATAGGTTCTCCTTTAATATTAATCTATATATATATATATAAAAAGAGAGGTTTGTATATATGACCTCGCTTCACTCCAACACCGTTCGACCAATGACTATGAAAATTGGCATGAAGATGTATTTTTTGTGGAGAAGGTTTTTGTGCTATCTTCTTTGTCGCAGCTTCCCACCAGGTGGTGCTACAGCAAAGCAACTTCTGCACCCTTCAATCAATCGCCAAGTTGCCAAGATGGTCACCAAAAATGATGCCAATTTGGCTCTATCCCCAACATTTCCCTATGTTTCCATTGAATCGCCATTACAGTGTAAAGAACGGCGTTGCTTGCGATTATTGTAATTTTAACATAAAATAAATACAACAGAAGGTAATATTAACGTATTACACATCCAGATATAAATTATTTACACTATTTTAAGCGTTCGTTACGCAAAATTTGTAACAATGTGTTACTTTTGCCGAGCAGAGATTAGCTTAGGAAGGTGTTTTCAAAAATCGACCCATAAGAGAGTTACGGGGCGTTATTTTTATCAGCTATTAGACCTTTAGACTTAAAATTTAACAAATATGGTTTTTTTTTTTTTTTTTTTGTTCAGCTAAGATATGCAAAAAGCTCTTTTTTTAAAAAATTTTCAATTCACGTAAAATTAACTCAGTAAAAACTTATTTATCCTGCAATCTGTATTGTTTAATTTTTCTATACATCCGTGCGAAGAACGGGTGTATCAGCTAGTATAAAATAAAATTTAAACATTCCTTAAAAATACAAAAGTATAAAATTGCTCAATTTACGATTCCAACCCGGATAAATATTTACATGCTTTCTGCTGAATTAGATATGAGGTTGATGCTCTAATCCCTGATCACCATATGTCCAACAGTTTACTAAGTGTCAAATGCCCACAATAACATTTTCTTTTGTGTAGCAGAATAACAGACACGCACTAGTCTATAGAATGTTTGGAAACCAAACGCCCAAACAAGTTAGTTTAAATGCGCTTGAGTATCATTGAATCACAAAGAGGTGAGAGGCCCCCTGGGAACATGGTGACAGTTGTCGTCAAAAGCCTATTTTGTAAGCTACACTGTTGGGACTTTCTTCCCAGAAACGCGTATCTGATGGCATATTGTTGAACTGAACATGCCCATATTATGGTTGTCAAAAGGACACACAGAAAGGGTCTCTAACAAACATAAAACCACCACAATAGTTCTCAGAATAATATATTTTGCTCTTTCGTAGATATCAAAATATGCTTACGCATTTTAAGGAGAAATTGTATAAGTTTTTCAACTTTTTTTCAACATTAATATTAGGAAAGAATAAACGCGTATGCTATTTATTTGTCTGTTGATTTTATTTTCAAATTTAACTTAAATCTTAATTTTAATGTAGAAGTTCAAAGTAAAATTCAAATTTCGATGCCGATTTATAGAGAGGATATTATGTTTGAAAGAAATTTGGTTATTTTAATTAAATTTAATATTTTCAGTATACGCGGTATTTTTTTTTTTTGCATTAGTTTTAAAATAATAAAAATAATTATAAATTAAAGTAATCTTTTTTTTAAAAAAATTATGTGTTTAATTGATTGGAAAATTATTTTCAATTGCTTGAAATTCCTTTAAATACGTTATTTTGCATGTAGTTTCTGTTTCTGAGTTGTTTTTAATCAATAAGATCAAAGAATATTTTAAGAAAAAGAAACTGAATTGTATATAATCAAGAGAGAAAGAGAAAGTTATATTAACGCGTCGTACTATAAAGATACACAGGCACCAGTAATCAAACTTGACCAAAGTTAAAAACTACGAGGTCCGTCGCCAATAGTATCTAAAGATACTATTAGCGACAGACCTCATAGTTTTAAACTTTGGTCAAGTGAGGAGGACGATCTGAGATGACACCCCACTCTCCAAACTACCACACGATGCCAACGGGAGGAATTTGAGCTCGACAGATTGTATTTAATGAAAAAGGAATAGAATATAACCTTCATAAAAAATCGCCTTCTCTCCCCATATATATATTATAATTAACTTCTACAATATATATATACGGAGTGTATTATCAACTTTTCCCCCTTCCAATTTAATATTTAGTAAAAATCGTAAGAACATTTTTCAGAAAGGATACAATTTTTGATATGTGTATTTTTATAATTATACTTTTTTTTACATTGGATATTCATACAATGAGAAACAAAAACAATTAAATTAATTATCACACAACTGCTTCAAAAAATTACCGTTTCCTAGAAATACACACACTTCAGAGGACAACAGAAACTATAAATTAATTCAAACTATTTTCGTTAACATTTATTTTTTATTGCATGAAAAAAAGAATATATTTATATAGATCGTCCATTGTTTGAGATATGAATTTGATTTCCAAAGTTCCACAATAGAAAAAAAAATCAAAATATAATTTTAAGCATTCCCGAATGAAATATCATTTTAAGCTATCGTGAACGGTATCACAAGAACGATATTTTTTTGTGGTAAAAAAAGAATTTTTTTTTTGTATCAATGATTCAAATTTTGATTACCAATAATCAAACTTGGCGTCGAAACTTCCCATTAATTTCCTCTTTGCAACCCCTAGAAGTTTAGTAGATCGGTCAGAGTTGGAAAAAAAAATATTTAAAAAAGAAGAGAACTGGGAAGGGGGAAGATGCAGACGATCTGGGGCCCGTCAAGAACCCTCGAACGAGACACCCCCTGCTGTGGTTTGTACACAATGGGATACGGGAAGCTCTCAAAAATCTTCTGTGTTCCCCTTCATTACAATGACGTTTAGCGAGCCCTCAATAGTCTGGAGTGCAGGAAGTTGTGCCAACAAATACTTGGAGCAAATCACTTGTGCCAGTTGACAATGGAGGTGACACGCTGACACGACTCTGTAGGGTTTCAGCGGCTGCAAGACATGAATGAGAATGGCAAATAGAGAGAGAACTTGGTTGCTTTTGACTGACGAGGAAGATGCTTCGAGAGGCTAAGTTTGGCCAATAACATTTGAATTGTATCATTCGTTCGATTAAACCCAGTATTTTTGTTCTTTAATTGTTCCTACGCCTACATTTCATTCCCACGAATGTTATCCTATTCTTCCCCTCCCCTTTAATTTAACCCTGTTTCTTAAGGTGACAAAATATAATTCAGAAATTTTGTTTTGAGTTTTTAGTGATATACTTCAAGCTCGTAATTTTCTATGGTTGCCCATAAGAAGACGTGGATGATTTTTTACGATACATGAACATTCCTAAATAAATAAATAAAAAATGAAGTACTTTCATTAAGGTATCCTACTATATACTTGCGACAACTTTAAAAAAAAATGGAATTTTTTTTTGTGGTTATTAGATTTGTTTAGTACATTTTAAGAAAAATATGCTAAAATTAAGAAGAGAAAAAAAAGCTATTATTACTAAAATGGGAAAAATTTAGAAAAAATAACATAAACGGGGCTCATTCTATACCAAAAGTTTATGAACAAATTTTCAATTCTGATATGTTGCTCTGTTATTCATTTAAGAAATGACCTTCAGGATAAGAGATATTTTAAATTTTACAAAAACTAGAGCACTTTATCTTAGTTATTATAAGAAATTGTTAAAAATAACAGTGATTGATAAATCTGAAGGTTAAAACACTTCTACTATTATACAGAACATACACACAAAATTTTAGTTAATTATTTTAAAACTTTTTTAGCAATCGCTGTCTCCGTTTGAGCATTTCCAAAACAAAAACAAAAAAACCACACACACATTTTGAGTAAAACGCGTTTTAAAGTGTGATATCTTTCTTAAAGTAATGTCATCTGTTTTTACTAAAACACTTGTAATTTTTGTTCTATGAAACGGAAAATAATAAATTTAGTATTTTAATAAAGTTAATAAGATGGTCTATAAAATAAATCATAAAATATTTGTCAATTTATGGCAAAATTCACAATTTTAGGGTAGGCGGATCACAATTTTAGGGATACCTTAAGTTATCTAGTGGATCTCCTATTAAGACAAATTAGGTTGCATATAATTTCAAGGAGAAATTTCCTCAGATACACGAATTAATGTTCAAATGCATAAAGACATACAGGCGCAATACTCTTATTTATTCATTTCAAAGGTAGAAATAAGTTGATTTTGTGCTCCTATTATATATCTGTATAATAGAGTGTTTAATAGAGAAAGGTATGAACTAATTTAGAGGCTCTTTAATGAATACAACTAGAAACACATATTATCTCAAATTATATGAAAGAAATGTAATGAATTGTGGTTCACATATAAATTAAATTATTATTAATAAACGATTTCATTTGATGTTGAATCATTTTAAAAGATTACAAAAAATTGAATATCTGTACAAGTATATAAATATTTGAATGGTCTGATAAAAAAATTACGCAAATGCTCGCAATATTTGCTTCTATATTTGGCGTAATGCTTGAAAGAGAGTTGTTTCCCGCATATTCGGTACAACAGCAATTGTTAAAAAATCAGTCACTGAAAACCATTTGCAAGTAAAATCGGTCATTAAAATAAAATCAAAGAAATAAACTGCTGGTGATGCAATCTGTCATTAAATGTGATAAATGAGAGGACTCTTATTTAAATTACCAGGATGGAGATTGAACAGTTCATCGACTGTTTTGAAAGCTTTAGAGCTATATTAATTCATTCATGTCTAATTTATAAGTTTCTCACGCACAGTCATTTAAAAAATAGTTCGCAAATTTTTCTTCGTGTACCTTTTGGTCATTTCTGATTAAATGGATTATTAGGTCACGGTTACAAATTTAAATACATCTTCAAAGCAAATTGGATAAGAATAAAGATTTTCGGACTAATTCCCCCCCCCCTTGTGCCGAAAGCTACATCAGAGATCGACAAGATGTCAAATTGTTGTTGATTGTATATGCTTTATAACTGAATGCTTGAAAAAGATCAATTTTAAAGAAATGCACTTTGATTTCTATGATTTTTTACTACATCATCAGTAAAAAGTATGAATATATTCTGAGACAACTATATAGTCTTAGAATATATTATCGCTATGACGAAAACTATAAAATCCTTGCTGTTTCCGTTTTTCCTTTTTTCTTATTGTTCCTCCCGTTCCTCAGCAATAATTTAAAGGGAAATATTTATATATAGGTAGGGTTGCAATCCCATAAAGTAAGCTTAACCCTACTCCACCACCCTAAGCCAGTGATAGCTTTAGAAAACAAAATAGTTTTCCACTATGATCAATTGACTTTATATATATATATATATATATATATATATATATATATATTATATATACATATATATATACATATATAAATTATTCCCTATTATAAAGAAAGAACGTAATAGAACACTAAAGAGTCTAAGTATCTGCCTATTTTAAATAAATTGTTTTTAATAGGATAATTAATATTATTGTTATTAGAAAGAAAGATATTATTTCACGATTTTTCTGGGTTTTTTTGTATTAGTTTGTATTATATTCATTGGTTTGAGGAACAAATGAGAAAATTTAGTGAGAGCTACTACCTTATGTATGAAATCATTTCAATAAATTATTGTATTTAAACAAAAATAGTAGATTCATGGGAAAAGTTTTAACATACAGCTTAAAATATTCGGTAATAATTAAAGGCATATAGTCTTTCATTTAAAATAAAGAAATTTAGGGTTTTATTTTACCCTTTCATACTCCTTTATGCTAATATTAAAATAAAATGGTCATTTCTTTAAATTTATTTATTATTATTATTTTTACACATTTGGAGACTTTTCCAGATATTGTTGCATTTTAAGTTACATACGCAACTCTAAAATGGTAATTGTATCAACAGGTCATGTAGATCCAATCAAAAGTCTCGTAAGGGATCGTTCAATCATTCCTAGGTATGTTTCTACATTTATAATCGTTTCGGCAATTATTATATTTCTGAAACTAACAGCTGATTTCCTTATAACGAAATTTATATGTAAGTGTAACTCGAAATGTAATAAAAATAATTACCTTTTGTAAAAGGAAATGCAATTTCAAAATTTTCTAATTTAGCTCTTTCCCGGGCCGCTTTTCCGCTTAGGCACACTAGGCACGTGCCTAAGGCGCAAAAGATTTAGGGGCTCAAAAGATTAGAGGGTGAAAAAAGAGAAAAAATAAAAATTGCAGAGAACATTCCAGTGCCTAGCGAGTCATGAGAGAATCATTTCTGTTTTTAAGAGAATAAAGACTGAAATGAGATCTACGGGAAATGGAAAGTTGGATGTTGCTATGCACTCAAAATTATACTGCCATGGAAATTGAACAGAATGAGGTTATAATGATTTTGCTACGATCAAAGCTCAAGAAAACCTTTTTTGTACCAGTACAGTGATAGTGACTCAACAAAGAATAAGGATGCCTAAAAGTAAAAGATAGTACAGCGATAAGCGATGAAAAAGAGGATAATTAACAAGCTGGGAAAAAGTAGTTCATACAATAAGTACACATCCAATACACTCTATTGGGTATTTGTAAATGATTTCATTAATTTACTGTACTAGTTTACAAAAGGGTGGTTGGGTGGTCCGTGATGTCGTAAGGTAAAAAAATGAGCAAGAGTGGTCAAATCATGCCACTATCCTTTCCAAACAGTTGCTAGTTCAGGGTATAGCAAGTCAATAGGAGGTGGATGATGGAAAGACTCTCCCTCTCAAGGGACCTATCAAGGTAAGGTTAAAAACGGAAGAGAGGGGGGAGGTGGTCTTGAAATAGTAGTATGTGGGGCGCAACAATTTGAAGTGCCTATGGCGCCGGGAAGGTTAAAAACGACCCTGGCTCTTTCTAAGAAAAATTTGATTTCATATGAATTGTAAAATAATCCATTAAAAAGGTGAAAAGCTTAAATAAGTTAAATATATACAAGTTAAGAACAATAGCAATAAAATCAAGCTAACTTTAAAACATGAAGAATAATTTTTATTTGTAAAATCGAAATTTCTTATATTATTAATAATTATATGCTTCTGCTAAAATGTTATTCTTTAAGGTAGAAATTCTAAAAGCTCAGCGAAACAATTTAATGAACAAAATAGCTTTTATTTGACTTTACTTATAAATAGTTTTAGCTATTTTGTGGTAATAATATATTTAATTTAAATGTATTGGAAAATTTAATTAAATATGGTTTTTAAAAATATGTAATTAATATTCTATGCATGTAAATTATCTCTAAATTTATCCTTTTACTTTACTTACTATTTAAGCCCTTTAAGTTTCAAAATAAATAATTTTTATCGCATGTTATCTGGTGTTTATAATTTAATTATGGCACTATATGTAATTTTTTTTTTTTGCAAGTTTTAAAATAGAAATATAGGTATATGATTTGCAGAGATTACTTATATTTATTGTTTTATAGTCGTTGATCCGTAAATACATCAAGATTGGGATACTTTTATTAAAACATGTATTGTGTACAGTAATTTAGAATTTTTACTCTAAAAATTTCTCCTCAGTATAAGTTGGAATCCTAAAGTTTAAATTGATAACAAGCATTAAAGAGTTTTTCATTATTTTTAACACTACCATAGCTGACTTGACGTTAGATTTGTGTTTTATTTTTTAAACTATTTTTATCTCCTTTTCGTTGCATTCTTATACGAATTCCTCTATCTCTGTAAGATAATAAATTGTGTTTTTAAGGTATTAATAAGTCTTCCTTGCAACATTTTTTTCATGCTCATCTGTAATTAAAATTTTAGTTTTATAATAAAAATCTATAAAATCACATAGATAAGTTTCAATTATTAAAGTAGTATCTGTAAATAAAGTTTTATAGATATTTCTCCTGACTTGTATGCACTGTATTCTGTTTACACATGTATTACATCAAAAATGGATGAAAATATTTCTGGAATATATCACTATGTATGGTAAGTGGATCATTGTTAAATAGAGGGGAGGGGGATTATTATCAGTCAGAACCTACCTATGCAGTAAAAATTTTCAATTGTAAAGAAATTTGGAAAAAAAATAATTTCAAAATTTAATATTAACAATAGGGGTTGAATTTTTAGTAAAAATGGAAAAAGGCATAATTTTAATTAAATAATATTTTAGACTCTAAAAAATTATGTTTTTTAACAATTTTTAATAATTTAATTATAAATAACCAAAGGGACGATTAATGGTAAAGGAGTACTGTGTTGTGATTATTACAATATACAGTGCAAAATTTTATAACCCCTTTCTTTCTCCCAACAACGACGAATCAATTCTGTCTAAGCTTTTCCCCGTCTTCCATTTTATCGTGAACTACAATTTTGACAGTAGGTCTTTTTTAAGAAAAAAGAAACTTCAATACTAAGAAAGCTTTTAAATGTACCTAATGTTTTTTTCTGTAACTATCTAATATGTGTTCTATCATCATAATTAGTGAAAAAACATTAAAATGCCCCTTTTACTTTTAACAAAAATTTATTTTACTTTTTGTCATAAAGAAACTCACATACCTAAACATCATTCGCCATGTGGCAGTACTTAACATAAGCATTTGTTTTTTTTTCTTTTACTTTCTCTTCTTCTACATATCGGAGAACATAGGTCTTCAACCTGGGTTTCTTAGAACTTTAACAGGGGCTCCGCGAGTGACCACTATTTGCTTAAATTTCTGTAAAGTTTTAATTTTTATAACAGATGGAATTCTCTTAAAAGTAGTTTGCTTGTAAAAATAAATAAAAATACATTTTTTACGGATAAAAAGTAAAATCTTAAATTCCGTAAAAGTCACAAGCTTCAAGCATGAATGGATAAACCAGAAGGCCTGCCAATAAAGGAGAAGGAACAACTTACCGATGTATCAACAGATTTAACATTTAAGTCTCAATTGAACCAGGAACATCTCCTAAACTTAAGGTTAGCCACCCATGTGGTATAGTGCTTAGCGACGTTGACTGCGGTGCCGACTGGGACTGGGTTCGAATCACCAAGAAGGCATGGATGTTTGTGTTGTAATCCTTCCTTCTTTGTATTGTAAGCCCCCGTGTTATGCATAGGGTTTCTAAATGTTCTCAATAATAATAAACTTAAGGTTGAAAATTTACAGACGTGTTTTTTTACAAGTTATAAACATTTTAATCTCATTCGGAACAATGTATCTAAATCAAAAATATTTCTCAACGTATGTGGCTACACAAACAAAATACAGAAGCATATTAACGCAGAATATGAAATGCGACTGCAGATGGCTTCAATATACTTAGACTTCGATAGGTTTTACAAAAATTGAGTGGCAAACATATTTCCCAGTTATTAAGCATAATTGACACTTTTGGAGCACGAATTAATGTATACATAACATTAATATTATGTTAAAAAAAATTTAATGAAAAATACAGTAATTTTTTAATTGCTTGCATTTAAAGTACCTATAATATATTAATTTACCTTAAATATTATTTAAGATATATTTTTCTGGATTTTGGATGGGGTTCTCTGGAAACACGTTATACCTTCAAGGGTTTCGAAAGTCAACAAAGCTTAAAGACCATTGCCATAGAACCTCTTTTTCTGATAGATTTTGAAATTCTGAAGGGGAAAAAAATTCGACCTATCCTAATGTATAGTTTGCACATAAATCAAATAACATTATCAAATAGACAACATTACACAACGTTTGGTTCTCTGTCCTCACCCTAGAAAAATATAAAGATAGGGACGAGAATATTTGGAATATGCAAGGAATTTCAAAAGCTGGGTGGCTCAAAAGAAGTCGAGACGCTCCTAAAAAAAGCCGCCTACATCTGCACTCGAGATTTTCTGGGAGATGTTTTATTCGTATGAGATTTCTTCGGCTCAGATATGGGATAGCATTTTATTGCCGGTGTAGAATTCGGAGTGGCCGAGGTATCTTACCCCTCCCTCTGAGAACACCGCCTACGCCCTTGCCCACATTCCCTTTTCTTCTTCTGTGTCCTTTGAATTGTAAGGATTGAGTGCTGTCCAATATGGCGCTAAAGCAAAGAAGGCGCTATCGTCCCAAATACAAAAGGGACAGTAGCAAAAAAAAAAATGCATCTGTTTGTACAAAATAAAATGTAAAAATAGATCTCATGTAGGGTTTCCGAGCTTGGCGATTTTTTGATGTTTTCTTCTGGTGGGGTTTTCAGACACTTCTGACATTCGAATTGTAGGTTCTTTCAAAGACCGAAGATATTTTTTTCCTCTGCTGAAATCTGAAGTGATGATGAAACAGAAAATAAAGAAACAGTTGTAGAAAATCCATTTCTTTTTTTTTAAAAATAATTAGAATATCTTGTGTCACACATATGAAATATCACATCAGTGTGATATCATAAGAAGAATATTGATTATGTATGTTGATAACAAACATATGGCTCTGTTCCAATAAGAACTGAACTTAGATCGTTCTAAGGTAGAACTTTTGCTAGTTGCCCTGAATGTTACACAAAAACATTTTTTATTTGTTTTTGCGTTCTTTTTCTTTTTAAGTTCTTATCCCAAAACTCCAGTTTGCTCTATGCATTGAGATTCATTCCTCCTCTTATGTTTATATACAACCATATTGCCATAAATTTTCTTAAATCAGATTCATGATACAAGAATTTGGTATATTTCTATAACCCTGTGCCTTGATCCTTATTTGATTTTGAAATTTTTTTAAATAAATAGCCTAACACTGGGCTGTAATCTTTTAAACAACCTATTTTTTAAAAAAAAAATTAGTATGTTTTTAATTTTTTTAAAATCCATGCTCATTAATAAAATTATATTCTAAATATAAAGGGAATTCCTAAATGTAATAATGTTCTAAAGAGATGAGTTACCATTATTTCATACTAAATGTGATATAAATCCCATATTTAGAATTTATGGTCGACAATTTTTACAGAGAGCGGTTTCTTAACACTTATTTTATTTTAATTTGATTGGATATATAAAATATCACAAAGGGCGATGTCCACCACAAGGGACTAAATGATGCCACTTGCTTTTTAAGAACAACTTTAAAATGAACATTCCACAAAGATTATATAACACAAACAACTCGAAGCAAGCAAATTTTGTCATTGCACAAAAGATAAATACAGTAGATGGCGTTGGTAAAAGACATGACAGTAAAACTAAATATTTTGCAAAAAATACATGTAAAATAGAAATTGTAAATAATAAGAATTTAATACAACTTCTGACAATAAAGTTCGGTGAATGAATTCAGAACGACCGATCTGGCAACACTGGAGAAACAAAACGCTGTACATGAAAAGTGGCAGTTTTTGACCATCTGCCCCCACCGTTGTTTAGTTGAGACTCATTTGTGTTCAGTGTAAGACATATTTTACAAAGTGCTTGTGTAGTAGATTGGTTCTTAACTGTGAAAAGGAAAATGAACGAACAAAACATCAATTTAAAGTTTTGTTTTAAGCTTGGAAAAACACCAAAAGAAACTTATGCGATGCTGGTACGTGTTTATGAAGATCAAGCACTGTCCACGAAGTGTGTGCACAAGTAGTTCGTCCGTTTTCGAAAGGCAGGGAAAGTGTTTCTGTCAACTGAAGACTGGCAACTTCCGTCAGTGACGAAAACATTTTTGAAAGTGAGGAAATTAATCACTAAAGATCTTCAATTAACTGTGCGCATAATAGCTGATGAACAGTACCGGTTTATCCATAGGGCGCTTGGGGGGGGGGAGGGTGCCCACGAGCTCGGGGCCTGGATAAGATGGACTTAAACAGATTTTTTTGTTTATAAATTTCGATCCTCCGGTGCCAAGGGGACCTGTAGACCTTTTCGCCCAGGGCCCGAAATGAGCTTAAATCGGCACTGCTGATGAACTGCATATTAACCGTGAATCCGTACGACAAATAGTTACCCAGAATTTTAGGATGAGAAATTCGTGCTATCGATATTGATTATATTATTATTGACGATATTCCTAACATCCAACGAAACCGTGACGAGGCTTTTGAACTCCATCCTAAAAGAAGATTTCTTGCAAAGTTTCCAGGACATGTATAGCAGATCTCAGCGGTGCATAGTTATGGGAGATGACCATTTCGAAGAACAGTAAGGTATTTTTCGTTAATATTTCTTCTACCTTAATTTTACAGGACTATTCAACAAACTTTATTGTCAGAGGTTGTAGAAATTAAATATAGCATATAAATGAACCAAGCACATTAATAGTAAAAACAGTTTGAATAATAAAGAAATATAACTTGAATAATAACGAAAATACAATTTGAAAAATAGAAAGATACAATTCCATCCAAACAGGCAATTTAAAAGATTTAGACTACCTTTTTTTTTAACGCCTATATTTTCTTTTCCTCTCGCTCATTTGAGAGATAAAGCTGCAATCTGAGTCATGTACTTCGTCTCTCATGTCTTCATTTGACAAATAAAACATTGGCTGGAGAAAATCTTTTTACTCATATATTTTATTTTATTTTATTTTTATCTAGAACAGATACTCACTGCATAAAAATTAGCCCTGCACCAGATGGATTATTTTAAAGATCCTATTCTGAGATAGCTTAAAGAACTACCTATTTAAAAGCTAATAATATCTCTTAACTATTTCTGAACCTCCGCTGGCAACATATCAACCTCATTTCATTACTGTTTCTTTGCAGTCGGCTTTACTTTGACATCCAAGAAGCTCTCTTCAAACAAAGCAATGATGGAATGTATGAAGAAAAATATATTCTATGGTCTCAAGAGTTTTTTATCTCTCAGTGTGGTAAAAAGTGATTATTTAATAAGTTTTTTTAAGGAAATAAAATAATTGTCTTTACATTCCATTACTTAGAATAATAATTTTAGGGGGCATTTGATTCATTTTTATTTTTTTTACCGTGTTTTTAATAGAAACATTTCTCTGATATTTTGCAAATACACTCTTTCTTCCCCTTTTATTTTACTTCTAAACTTTTTGAAGGTGTCTTACAACTTTTAAAATAGTATCTAGAAAAGAAATGTGCGTGCATATATTTTTATTGAAAATGTGACCAGTAAAAATAAAAATAACCAAATACATAATAAATTTTGATTTTGAAGCATTCCAATTTAATTTAATATTTTTAAAAATAAAAAATTACGTGTGTGTTTGTGTGTGTGACTCCTTATTTAATAACTGTCAAACATAAAATTTTTTATCAATATTCTTTATCCAAGATTTTAACTTCAATTTCAATTTAAGCCTTTCATTTTAAAATGGGAGTTCGTATTAGTTCTGAAAAAGGGGCATTTGCTGCTTTGTTTCTTTGAAATACAGTCTGATCATCCTTACTTATTCGGTACTTATTTCTTTCAATATTTATGCTTTTTTAAAAACTTTTTTTTTTTTTTTGAAATTTATTGATTAATTGAAAGATTCCAATTGAAAGCAGCGAAGTTTTCTTTTGAAATATTAATCTAATAAATGTGAAATTATTATTTTTATACAACTTAACTCACTGGTGCAACAGCCCATGAGGGCTTTTTAAAAACTTTTTCTTTTTTGAAATTTATTGATTAATTGAAAGATTCCAATTGAAAGCAGCGAAGTTTTCTCTCTCTCTTGTAATATTAATCTAATAAGTGTCAAATTATTATATTTATACAACTTAGTGGAGCAACAGCCCATGAAGGCCAAGGCCTACTGTGCCCAACTCAGTATACATGGCCTCCAGATGTTCCGGTCAGGTGGTCAGTCCGACGCGAAAACCCCCAGTGTTGTTCCCAAACAAGCTTGGTATTCATTTATCGACCCACTGGAGGAATGAAAGGCTGAATCGACCTTGTCCAGTCCGGGATTTGAACCTTGGACATGTGGTGTGGAAGTGCGATGCACCACCACTCAACCACTGGGCTTCTTTTATTTATGTAATTATAGTAAATTAGAACAAAAGGGATTCACAACTCAATCTTTTGATGAAACAACTCAATATACTATTATTTACTTTTTCTTATATCAAGAACTGTTTTATAAAATCTAATAACATACAGAATTAGACACAATCTTACGTAATAATGTTTTTCAATAAAAAAAATTATAAAATAATGAATAATTCCAAATTCCTGCATTTAAAAAAAATATTGAGACGAGAATACTCCCTCAGGAGAGGAGAAATTAAGAACTTTTTCTTTTGAACATGTATTTTGTTTTTAAATTTTCCTTACTGCTCATCTTAAATGTTTATATAACAATGAATCAAGTTTTTCATTAAATCCATTGCAATTTCGGAAATAAAAAAATGGAAATAAAATAAAAGTAACAATTTTCGATTTTTTAATTCTATTAGTATTTTGTGAAACAAATATCAAAACATCTACATTATTTTTCTTATATATCAGTAATTTATCCCTTGAATGTGTAACGAAATAACTTGAGCACTTTGATATAAAGGTATGTTAAAAAACTCGTGTGTGTGTGTGTTATATTTTTTACTCTTAATGTTGATTATTATTATTTATTATTTTTTTTTGCTGTTGACAATTTACCTTGAATACGATACCTTTTTAAAAGGATAAAATCACACACGCGCCCACATTTGGGAAAATCTTAATTTCTATATTAAAAACAATAGAAATTGTTTAATTTTTAAAGTTATTTTTTAATAATATGAAAAGCCAAAATAACGTTTATTTTAAGACGACAGTCTGCATAACTTGTACCCTCGATGGAGTTTTTAAAATATCTTATTTTTACTTAAAGCTCCGTGTGATTTACATGAGATTTGCACTTGATATTTCGTAGAGTAAATAACGTAATTTTCCAATATAAAATATTTTTAAAAATAAAAACTTCATTCAAAAAATAATTAAAATTTATCGCTAACAATTAGATGACATAATAAAGCCGAGGAAGAACTTTACATGAAGGGAAACTTTCCACATGCAATAAATACATCAAGAAAATTCAAGACACCTATACATGCAGCCTCATATAATCTAAATTCCAGTAACATGCCCATATCTCCTCGAGAATACACTATCCTGTTGCTTTTCTAACTTTTTTTTCCCCTTGGTCGCACCAAAGCAAAATAAAATAAATTTCATTGAAGGTATGATCATGGAATACCCTATAGAAGTATGGAGGCGCGGGGCGATAAAGAGCCATATCATGCAGCCCGGTGCGATCAGTAGATCGGCGCCAAGGGATGAATACGGATCGAAAACCGTCGCGACGTGGGGTCACTCCACTTGCGTAACAGTCATCGCTTGAGCTCCGCCTACTCTATCATGATTGGCGGAGAGGATGGCACGAGAGCAAATAGAATTAGACCCGTTATCACGTTGCTAGATGGAAGGGGAACTGAGCGTGGACGGGGGGAGAGCCTCCCGCCGCTATTATGGTGATGCTTTTGCCTTCATAACTTAATTTACATTCTCAACAAGCAATGTGTGATTTTGTAGTAAGTAGGGGGGCTCAGCGGGGTGGGGTAGATCCAGAATGGGGGGAGGGTGAGAGTTAAAAGAGATAGAGAATATGCCAAAGGGGCTGTTTTCGATGCTGTCAAAACTTGTGTTATGCACGGGCCGTACAAAAGCTACTGCTCTTTGCAGCTTTTCTATCTAAAAAGCAAGAGGAGAAAGCATTATGCGTTTTTCTGCTTGCCACTGGCTGCGGAGTTATTCTTCATTTGCTTCTTCTTCTTCTCCTACTTCTTTTTCTTTTTAGTTCTGTTGTTGATTGTTTAGTTTTATATTTTCTGGAGAGAGCGTATACTTTTATAGATATACATTTGGAGCTCGAAGCGCAAGGCGTTTTCATCAGGTTTCTATTCTTTCCGTTCTGGCTCGCTTTCGTGTTATGTTTTATCTTTCTCCGATATATGCTTTTTCGAAGGCAAGAGGTCTCGTATTTATGTACGGCATTGCATTGTTTACTTAGGTTACGCTCCAAATAGAAAACAAGTTATATTTTGTACTTTCTTTTGAATTGTTACAAAGTTAAATTATTACGAATACAATGATTATTTCAAATAAAAACGTCTATTTCAAAAATTGCAAAATAAATAAATAAAATAAGTAAATATTTTTTTAAACCAAAATAATTGAAATATTTATTATTCTCTTATATCACTTCATCTGTGTTAGTTAAGCATTTATATACAATTATTATAACACAAATCTCTCATAATCCAAAAAAAGAACGCAAATAAAATAATTTTTGGTGCTTTTCCTAGAGAAATAATTATTAATTATTGTTTAAAACAGAAACGAACTTTTAAAATAAAATTATAAGCGAAATTAGAGTATGAAAGTGATACTTAAGGAATTCAAATTACTTTCACAAGATTAAATTACAATGCGTTTATTTACTGTAATCTTTTAATAGCAGCTAAAAAAATTGGACATATAGTTACTGATAAAAAATAAAATATTTACTAAGCAGACTTGTCTAAAAATCTTACAAGAAATGAGTAAAATATTTTAATTATTTTATTTTTTAAATAAATTTTATTTCAAAAAATTGCATGATTAAATTTGGAACAAACATAATTTAACTCGCGTCTGCTTTTTTTAATTGTTCTTGATAATCATTCATCTTTAGCATTTAATTGCTAAAAGTCAGCTATTATTTAAAAAATAAAAAGATGATCAGATGTACCTTATATTGTTCCCTGTTACTACACTCAATAGGCTACACGCTGAATTCCAAAAAGAATAGCGGGTTGTGTTTTTTAATTAATGACTATCCTCAAATATCTATCTAAAAACTTTAAAAAAGCCATTATGCTTTTTAAATAATTATCGAATTTTTTCTTGCCTGTTGTATGCGACATGCCTTTCTTTATTAGGTTACTTATTATATCAACTTAATATTTTGTTGCATGTAATGGGTTTTTCAGGGAAGGGCATTAAAAAAAATAATAATACTTTGCTCGTTACAAAATTATCATTTGCTAGTTTTAAACAATCAATAAACAGTTAGTTTTCAGGGAATTTAGGGATGTATGAATTATATAATACGAAGAGTAGGTAATGAAATTCAAAAACTCTTAAATTTTTTCATCGAACTTTTTTGTATAATGTGCATGTCTATGAGAAGAAATTATTTAAGATAATCAAGGCATTATTGAATATAAAAATAAGAGGTATGCTGCGGTATCATCTACTTAAGCCAGTAACAACCTCCGCACCAAGGTGATCATTTTGGTGTAGTGGATAAGGTACTCGGCTTCGGATCCAAAGGTACCTGGTTCTATCCTACCGGATATGCGCGCCACTTCAGGTATAATTAATATTTTTAAGTAACACATTTAATTATTTCAATCAACATAGCTATTTACAAGGAAGACAGGTTTCTTAGAAAACCGTGTAAACTGAAAATATAGATTTTTATACGTAAAACCGTGTAAAACGAAAGCATATAAAATGTGCATGAATGAATCATTTATTTCAATGTAAAATAAAGCTAATTTTTAATTCTATTGGCATCAATTGGAATCCACTTTTGAGTAGTATCCTCTAGCCGTAATATTAATGCTTTCTTTTTTTTCCTTCATATTTTCCATTGCAACAATATTTACGTACGAAGTTGTGCTCATACTCGTAAAAGATCAGTTACTACATTTTTTTCAAAAAAAGTTGTTTTGTGTGTGTGTGTTTATTATGGCTACATTCATGGAATAAAATTTAGTTAACATCTGATACTTTTCCCCCATTACGTAGACCAGCGATACTCAACCTGCGGCCCGCGCTTTTCCGTGTGGTCCGCACATGGCCCAATTGCCCTAAAAAATACAATTATTTAAGAACAATGTATTAAAAATTTAGCTGGAAACTCTCGTAATCAAGAAATCAAATCGAACAATTTTGCTATTGTTGTCGTACGGGGGCGAATTGCAAGAATTTTTTTTTCTATTTGAAACTAAAACGGTTAGTAATAACAAATAACAGTGAAATAGAGAATGAACTGGAGTAGTGATCACAATTTTTGAGTGAAACTGGTTCTTAATGATAAACAAATAATGCTGAATTCAGTCTGGAATTCAGTCAAATGCTGCCATTCTGCATTTGATAAATGAATGTTTGAAATAAAAATAAGAGAGGTTTTATCAAAGGGGGGGGGATCAAATTATCAAACGGCTTGACAGTTTTGTTTGTATTATCATAAATGAAAGGGAACAGCAACTACCCCATAATTCAGTAAAAAATGCATAAAAACTAAGAAATTTTTATGCGTGCTTGAAAGAGATTAATATATATAGTATTAACAGCCGAAAATGAGTTTTAATATTTTGATCAATTGTCCACATTTTAAGTGTCCAATATTGCCTTAGTCTTGTGGTGTTTTTTCCATTAATCCTCATGTTGCGGCCCGCATGAAATATCTGCCATATGTATGCGGCCCGGTGGGAAAAAAGTTTGAGCGCCCCTAATGTGTAGACGATCCAAAATTTTAATTTTGCTTTCTAAAAAAATAACTTCGCATTTTTTTTTCAGGATTATTTATTTATTTATTTTGGCATGGTAACGCTCTTAAGATACTAATAAAATTGTAAAGTTGCTGTAGAAGCTATAATTGTTTATCACTAACTAGTAAATATGAAGTTTAAAAAAATTCTGAATACAAAAACTCAGTAATGTGCTAATTTCTGCGGTTAAAAATTTATTGCATTAAATCACATGATCAGAAAGTTTGATTGTACTTACAAAATGAGGAATCTTCATTCTTAGATTAGAATAAAGGAAATTGAAAATAGAATGGGATTAAAAAGTGATTAGAAATATAAGTGCCAATGTTACCAAGAGAACAGAATTAAAACATAACAGCAGACCCCCTCTTTTTTTTTTAATATTTTATTTTAAAAATTGTGTAAAAATAAGTACCCTGTGTAATTTGGGGGATATTTTTTTAAATCTCTGATACAATATTTGATCTTTTTTTATCTAACTTTATATTTTAAATTAAATTTTAGATTATGTCTAATATTAATAAATAATAGAAAGATTATATGTTGCTTTGTAAAATTTCACTGTTCTGTTATTGAATAAAGAAATCACTTTATTTATTGCTCTATATAAACTCTCAATGCAGATTAATGAATATGAATACATATTTTTTTTCTTACGAGTTTTATAAATTGCAAACGTATCTGATTTCTGTCCTGAAAACTTCATTATTATTACTTGAAAATATGAAATTCTATTAGTTATCACTAAATGTAGTAATCATGACACATATACATAATGACCGTAGATTCGGGTTTACCTTCACTGCATATACATATGAGGCAACTGAGTCTTTAAAATGCTAAAATAGAGAAGCAAGGAAGTGGAAATCATATAAGATATTCGCAATTTCCAGTTCAAATAAAACTGCAATAAGTTTGTATTTTAAAGTGAATTTATAATCAAATGAATGTCGTTTCAAAAAGGAAAAATTAGCATAAGGAGTGTATAATAAATTCTTAGAGCAAGATACATCTGTTCCAATGATCTTTTGTCTTTAAATAATGAAGAAAAGGCAAAAGTATACTTTTAATTTCTATAATTTTTTTTAAAAAGTGTAGTTTTTATTTTAAAGATCGCACGCGTTTGACTTGAAATCGCTTAAGGTTATCGTACCAAAATTATTTGATCAATTGCCACAATAGAAACTGTTCTTTAGTGACCTCCGTAATAGGCAAATAGCATCATGTACAGAAAAAATTATTAAATATCGATAAGATCAAATCACAAATGAATGAAATTTTAATTTTATATACATGCGATTCGATAATTATAGTCGCATTAATGTAATACAGGTTTTCATTAGTAATAATATAAAATAATGAAATACAGAAATAAAAAAAAATCTAATGGATGTTCATAATAATGTTTAAAAAAAAGATAGAATATATTTGACATCGTAATTG
Organism: Trichonephila clavata; assembly: GCA_019973975.1. Classification (NCBI taxonomy): domain Eukaryota; kingdom Metazoa; phylum Arthropoda; class Arachnida; order Araneae; family Nephilidae; genus Trichonephila; species Trichonephila clavata. The sequence goes on from BMAO01030078.1 coordinate 106,735, forward strand.
GTAATTGAAATTTAAGTTACAGTATTCGATGAAAAGTGCGAATGAGTACAGTAGTAGAAACGAAACCCATGTAACGAACTCTAGACCCATTCTGAAACTTTTGGTGGAAACGCGGACTGATCCGAGGTACTGCGCCTGCGCAAGTGAAAAGCCAGAGATCACCTCTCGACGAGAGAGGTCGCTTAGCTCCGCCAGCGAGGTTAGTGGGGATCTTTGGATTTTCGGTGATTGTCTCGCAACGAGAGGAGACGGTAAGCTCCACCAGCGAGCTTTGTAAGAAAATAATTCAGTGAATGTCTCTCGAAGAGAAATCTGTGAGTTCCACCAGGTAGCTTTGCGTGAAGGTTTTTGTATCTGCTGGAGGCAGATGTATTGGACGCCACTCTGGCCAATGATTTGCTTTGTTTCTCTAAAATTGCCAACAAACTCGGGATATTTATGATTCTTACTTAAAATGTGTATAAAGTGTTATATAATTTTATGTTGTATGATCGTGACCCACAATAAACCATTAAAATTCATTCAAGAGCTGTGGCGCACACAAGGGGGTGTCCTGAGGGTCCAGACACCCCCCCCCCAAAGCCCTTGAGTGTTTTTCGATTGATGATAATCCCATGTATATGTAACGTAAAATTTAATTAAGTACTTGTAATTATCAATTTATTCAAAAATCAATGTTAATTATTAATTCAATAATTTATTTTTTACTGTTTTTTGTTGACAAAATCAGAAGAATCAACTGGTGTTGTCTTCAGGTATGATACGAGTTGAGGAACTTTCGACCATGGACTCCCCCCTTGAAAAAACTTTTTGTGCGCTACTGCTCAAGTCATTAATTGAAAACCCTAGGGTATTACACCCACAATTGGATGACGAAGTTGGCAACCGAGGTAACACTTTAACAATATTTGAAAGGTGTTGGCTCGTTAACTGATCAATTTATTGATAGCTAAAACCAGTGGAGCAGACCTCACTTATGGAGGGGGGGGGGGCAAATTCCAAGAAACACGTAGACAAAAGCATCAAGGGTTATTCTCTACGATAAAAAAAACTTGTAGGTCTATGGAGGGGGGTTGAACCTTCAAATCTCCCCCTTGTGTACGCCACTGTCTAAAACAAAAGTCCTGTTTGTAGCTAATAACCAGTAAAATTTTTCCTCTTGAGAAAATGAGAGCAAGAAACTCCCCCCTTAATAGTTTATTGGTACAGTCGACTCACGATAACTCGAAGTTGGGAGGCACCAATGAAAAACTTCGAATTATCAAGAGGGTTGGAAAAAGCTCTCAAAATACTCGAAGAGAAATTTTTTTCTAACACATTTAAATTTGAAACTATGTAATAAAACAACAGTTGTACATATGTATAAAATTATTTAAAAGTATTTTTAAAAAGTACAAATTATACAGTACAAATTATACAGTATAAATATTATACTGAAGTTAAAAATTCTGTATTAAAAGAATACATTTATATATTAAAAATAACTATTAAAAGAATACATATTACACATAGTTAATTTTTTTAAAAATTTTATCTTTAAAAATCTGTTTAATTTGTTGGTTCCTCCAGACACTGTTCCCAATACCATCGGTTCTTCAAGGCAGGGTCCAATCCGACCCACGCCCTATTTGGTGCCACATGCCATATGTCACACCGAAGAGTCATAAATCGTCATGTCACTCCGACGCAAAATACACAATCCTACACATCTCTTCTTCACAATAGCAGACCATCCTTTCTGAACACACTGTGTAGCAAGGCCACGTGGTAAAATAAAGATATGGACTGCTGACAACAAGTGCGGCCGGTCTATTGTCTACTTGAAGAAGGAAAGCAATGAAAGCGCCTGAATCGGGAAACACAAAGAAGGGATGGCAGATAGATGGTCATAAAAGGGGCTATGTTACAGGAGAGACACGAAGAGACAATACAATACAAAATATGAAAGTTCCAACCTGTTTGCTACAGGACTCTACATGATAGTGAGTGTTCAAATTGTCGAGAGCTATATAAGATAGCTTCGAATTATCGTGTGTTGTAGTCTGGCCAGCCGCAGATTTTATTTCGAAATATTGAGTGAACCAAAACGTATTGTTTAGTTCGAAATATAGAGTTTTTCTAGAGGCTGAGCATATACTTCGAATTAGCCAAAGGTTCGTATTATCGAAGGTTTGAATTAGCGAGAATCGACTGTATATGCTTCCTATAAATATACCAAAAGGGTTCCAAAGCAGAGATACTAGTTATATTTTCTTCTAAATTAAGGATACCACAGTTAACAACATATTGGCGAGAAAATGAGTGTTGTGAACCCCTTAATGTGCAAGAGATGGATTTGGCTTAATTGTGCAAAAGTAGGAATAAACAAAAAATGCTCTTAAGTCATCAACTGTATTTTGCTCAAGACTTCATATCTAGTCTGCTGATTGGGTTATCTTTTTTAAAAACAATGTTACAAATGATTTGTATTTTACGGGAATCAGATCCTGGAAGGAATTCGATATATACGTTTTATATCCATTTAAAAAAAATTAGTACTTAAATTTATAATAAAATAGATTTTAATACAGAACTGACCTTTAGAAAGCTTTGGAAATATCATTTTACTAACATGTACTGCATATGTCTCAGTTGACAAATCTTGGTTGGAAATTTCCAATAGGATTTTGAACTCTGAATGAATGTTAAGCCAGAAGCAATGACCGAGCAGGACTTTGGGGCTCTTTCTATATTTTCTGTCTGGGCAGGTCTCTGTCTTTTATGTTATCAAAAGTAATGTGAAGGAAAGAGAAAAGCAAAAAGATAGATACACTCTCTTCAGATCAGGAGAAGATAGAGAAATATCTACACAACAAATCAATGAAGTATTTACAAGGTGGACGATCGTCAAAAATTTTGCATACACAACCATCACCTACATTAAGCCCAAATAAGCCGTAATTGGAATCAGAATTGGAGAGATCAAAGAATGTCTCTTCCTGATTTTGACATCTTTAAAAATGAATTACTGAAATGAAAATTTCATTTATAATTTCGACTCGCATATGCGTTTCATGCCCATTAAATTTCCAAATTTGATCTTGAATGTTGGGAAAACAAAATATTCTCCAATTTAAATTTGAAATTAATAAAAATATTTGTGCAATGATAAGGATTCTTTGATCTGAATAACATTCAGAATTCTTAGCATTACGTAACTACTAATATATAATAATCTAGCCATGCTTTTGTTGGAACTGAAAAATTAAATTGTATGCATATTTTTTAGATGCAAAGAAACCGGAAAAATATTTGAGTTAAATTAATGTTTTTGCTGCCAATCAAAAATAAATTTTTGTTTTCTATTTAAATCAGATACGAGTACAAATTTTTAAATATAGTAACTTATACTATCCTGATTTTGCAAGAAAATATCTAGAGGCAAGTAACTTTCAAATAATTCCAAACAAGCAATTTTCTGTCATTCAACACATGTACGTCTTCCCTTCTCCTCCTCTTTTTTGTAAGTAGTGTTTATCGCTTTTACTTTAAGAATTGTAAGAACCTGATTCAAGGTAAAATCCGGTTAAAGAACTTTAGATTGATAAGAAAATTACGCCTTGTAGCAATACAAACTATTGTATTGAACGAATCATAAAAGAACATCTTACGAGTAAATGCTTTTTATAATCTTTATGTAATTGATTATCACTTAATAATAATAGCATAGAAGAACGTCTACCATCATTTCAAGGTTGCATTTGTCTATTTATTTTTAACAAAAAAAATTTATAGACATCAAAGTACATCGTGTTTTATATCTTCAAATTTTTTTCTCGTTTTTTTCTGATAGTTGTATTGTTGCTTTATCTTACTTTTATTTGTCAAAATCAATGCAAAATTTGAAAATGCATTTAAACACTGACCAATATATCTAAGACTACCTAAAATAAATGTAAGATATTTTGTTTCAAAATCTCATGTTTGCGTGTGTTTTCATTTACATTCTTTAACTTTCAGTTTTTCAATGTTTCATAATATTTTGATACGGATATTATTCCTTTCTTTCTAATTCTGTTTTTATCTTAATTTTTATTATTAGATACTTTTTTTTTGTTTTTCTTTGTTATATTCACTCTTAAAAAAATATCTTTTTGAGTTAAATATAAGCAAATTTAGAATTTCATAAATGTTAAAAGGTAGTAAAGATTGTATACGAATTAGTCCCTTCTATAATCTAAATGACATTTCTGCAACCTTAAAAAAAATAACTTTTTGAGTTAAATATTAGCAAATTTAGAATCTTAGGAATGTTAAAAGCTAGTAAAGATTGTATACGAATTAGTTCCTTTTATGACCTAAATGACATTGCTGCAACCTTAATTTGAAAAGTAACAATATATTAATGTCTCGAATTTGTAGTTGATGACACTTTTCTCTAGCAAAATTTATTGTTAAATATTCATAAATTTGTTGAAACAAAATATTTCTCGGCTTAAATATTTACATAAATATGGCTATACTGAATTTCAAATAAAAAAATATGCTGTTCCATTTACACAACGATGCTTTGCATTTTTTAGACTTATATCTAACGTTTATGCACTTTTATCCTTGCTCTCGAAATTTCTGTAGCAAAATCTAATTTTATCTTTAAAGAAAGGTGCAACGCTTTAGATACTTTTATAACAGCTTTGATCGCTCACAGCTACGTTTTTAGTTCAAGAACAACTTTACCAGTTCTTAACTTAGCAACCCTTTGAAAGGTCGCCAAAAAATCCTTCTTTCAAAACTTTAATGGCGATAAGTTGTGACTCTCCTCTAATGGTTCGAAGTGAAAGCCCCGAAAGATGCTTTTAACGTTTCACGACTCATTTAAATCACGCTCGTGTAAAACGGTGGATCGGATTCTTAAGGACCTTTGAAAAGGCCCCGAAATTTTCTAGAAGAACTCAGGAAACCTGTCTTTATTCTATTCTTTTTTCCCCCTCCTGTTAGAAATTGCAGAATATAAGGTACAACAGCTCTCTTCTTTCTCGGTGATTGCAAAGCCACGCATATATTTTGAAAAAAAAACTTAAGAGTGCGTAAGTGGAATTCAAATGGTTTACCTCTTTGCTCAAAAGCGTTCAAGAGAGGAAAAAATATTTAGAAACGCATCAAGTGTGAAAATGCAAATTGAAAGTGTTTATTTACTTGGTAACCGTGACTGCAAAAGCAGTTATTAAGACACTTATAATCCGTCACGAAAGACACGAAAAGAATTTAAGGACATTTTTTTGACTGTTTTTGTGTTTTGTAGTACTTTATTTACACTTATATTTTTCGATTTATTTGCTTACATTAAACTTTGCACTTATTTGTACATCAACTGAAGTACATATTTCTTCTTGGCATACGGTATTTATTTTGAAAAAAAGTGAAGTAGTCGAGAAATCAAGATATTTTCTTCTCAATATATATATATATATATATATATATATATGCGTGAGGAAAGAAAGATAGAAAGGCGGAGGTTCGACCAAAAGTTTAATTTACTGAGAAGATTATTCTGTTTAGTAAGAAAAATTTTAACTAAGTAATTTACTCGATAATTAAAGGCATAAATTTAAAAACCACTTATCTTTAAAATTTGTAATCCACAGTTGTAAAATCAGGCCAAAAAAAATTTGCTTCTTAGTAATCCGGCCTTTTCCTAAAGAACATCAATTCAAATTTATTACTGTTAAACCATTGTTATATTTTTGTAACCAATCATTTTAAGAGTGCAAAAAAGTTTACTATATATATATAGAACATGAAGATTGCACACAAAATGAGATTTATCGAACATGAGTTATTTTCATTGAGGGCCTGTGTTAGCTTTACAGCTTTAAAATACATACAGACAAATCTCTCATTTTAAACGTTAATTTTACTTTTTTGTTATTTTGTTAATCTGGATAAAACTATATTCCCAAAAATTCATGATTTGATAAATTGGATTTCTATTTCATGCCTCATCAACCCTTAATACCATTCTATTGTTTCTGATTTTTATTCTCTTTCCAACTACTATAGTTCCATCGCTGTAAGAATTCTAAATATATGCTTGTCTACACAGACGGGTCGAAGACAGAAGAACATGTTGGCTGTGGTGTTGTTGTTAATGATACCATTCTCAGTTTCACCCTATATAGTTCCATGTCTGTCTTTAGTGCTGAAGTAACTACCATTCTTGTGGCACTGCAGCACATCTTAGTTTCTGGCCACCCTCATTTTTGTATATACACTGACAGCATGAGTGTCTTAGAATCCTTGCAGTCTTCTATAGATCGTAGACACCCCACTGTGATGGAAAAACTTCTATTTCTACACAAATTAGGAATAAAGGATTTTGATATCCTTTTTTGTTGGGTACATGAACACGTGGGTATACCCGGTAATGAACTGGTTAATAAAGCTGCAAGCTCTCTCCATGAGTGATCACATGCAGCAGCTTATCTGTCACCAGAATTTTAAAACTTCTATACTGCGATATATTCACCGTGTATGGCAAGAGACTTGGGATCAGCAAGTTATTAACAAGCAACGTCGTATTCCTCCGTACAATTACTCATGGGGCAGCGGTGCCTGTACGAAGACCTGATGCTTGCTTAACTCGACTTCGTATTGCACACACGTCTAACGCATAAATATTTGTTGCAAGGGGAGACTCCTACAGTATGTGACTTTTGCCAATGTGACCTCTCCGTTGTTGAATGTACTCATTATTCATTCAAAAGAAATACCTCTTTTAAAACAAATCTTTTAACTTTGACTGATTTGATTGGGGAAACCCCCATTCTAATACCTTTGCATTTTTAGGTTCAATTGATATTTTGCTCCAAGTATGATTATTTTATGGAATTTATTACACCATCTAATAATTTATTATTAAATTATAGATTTTAACTCTTTTGTGGACATTAAGAAGATTACTTCCCATCTACTTGATCTTACAAAATACATCTGTAGGAAGCGCAAAATTCATTATAATATATTGGCCTTAATCTTATAATGATGAGCAGTTTTGTTCTGCCATCTGTTGTTCGATCGATTGAATAGAATTAGCACTTCTGTTTTGAAAGTTTGAAAACGTTGTGTGAGATTTGTTCTCCTATGACACCGGTTTCTATGTGACATTTGTATTCCTCAACGATTCTAATGAAAATTTGAGTAAAACACTGTTCTTATTGTAATGACATTTTCTTATTTGGAAAATTTCTGTATATTTTGTGCAGTAACAATCTAATATTGTATAATAAATATAGTTGAAAAGTGAGAATGCTATCATATAAAGCCAGGTACAATTTGTATACTATTTGAAAAAAATAGAATATTTGGCTCACATAAATAATAAATTTAGGTAATAAATAAAGAAAATGTTTTTATTGTAACTATATGTGCTTATTTCTTATACAGTTTTGCATATGTCTGTCATAGTAGTGCGAGTAACTGTCTGATGTGAATAATAAGTATACTCATGTCCAAAATTAAGGCTACAAAAAATGTTTTTCATGATAATTTTAAAATACCTACAGTAAAACTAATAGAATTTGCATTTCGTATATTTTGAAGAACAGGTAGTACAGCATCAACCTTTTCAGTTTTGGAAAAAATGTTGCTTAGCGTTAGTTTTTGCAGAACTACTGGATTGAGACCATTCACACTTATGAGAATATTGCCTCCAGTTTTGTGAATATTGCCTTAAAACAAACAAGTTAGTCTTTTCGCAGTGAGAATGACTTCTCATCACTTAGATGATTCCTTGAGATGGAGAACTTTTGGCAGGCTAGAAGATGGCCACTATCAAGCGAAGGTGGTTCGAGGGTTACAAGTGGTCCGAAAATGGTGCTCCGATTATAGAATCAATTCCAAACAAGTGGTACTGTCACCAGGAAGGTCAGCCAAAATCGCTACAGAATATCGACAACTGCACAGGATCGCTACTTTGCATTAAGCGCACGACGACATAGGCAGACAGTGGTTCATCATTTTGCTTGTGATCTTACTGCTGTGTCTGGAAGAAGAACTTCCAGGCAAATAGTCTACAGCCGTCTTGCAGAGACTGGCCTGTCCGGCGTCCAGTCCGATGCGTCCCTTTGACTGTATCCCTTAGGAAAGACCGGATATCATGGAGCTGAAAACATCAGCCATGGACACCACAAGAATGGGGGCAAGTTCTTTTCAGTGAACAGTCGAAATGTACCAGAAAAAGTGATTTGCGTCGAGTCTTCACCTGGAGAGAAAATGGAGCTCACTTTCATCTTTCCTATGTAACAAAAATCGACAGATTTGGTGGCAAAGAAACTCTTGGGGGTAGTGGCATATTGTTGGGCAGGCGCACACCATTGTACGTTTTTGATATGTGTACTGTCAACTTACAGCGCTATAGGGATCAGATCCTGGAAGCCTGTGTGAGGTTTTACTGAGTACTATGGGACCACTCTACATATTTATGGACGATAATGCGTGGTCCCATAGAACTTACAGTGTTAATGAATTTCATTAAGAAGCGGATATTCTCCGTATGGATTAACCTTTGAGGTCTCTGGATCACAATTCTATTGAACATGTTTTGGATGGTCTAGAAAAAGCCATTTCTCAGGGTAGCTCGCCTCCCAAGACATTCCAGGAATAAAAAGTCTCGCTTTTGGAAAAATGGGTTTTGTTGCCCCCAAATACTTATTGACACCCTCATAAACAGTATAGCAGCTCGTTGTGATACTTGTATAGCAGTTTACAGTGATTACACTCCATATTAGACACACTTTTCCCGAGTAAAATGCTTTATCTCTGAATCATGATTTCACACTTTTTGATATGACTTGTATCGTAATTCACAATTGAAATCTTTTCCATGTTGTTATGTTGCTATATTCTTTCTGACGTTGTAATACGTCTCTGTGCCAAATTTCATGGAAACAAAGTAAATAGTTTTTCAGATTTCACAGATTTTATGTTTGTGACCTTACTTTTGGACACGAGTGTAATAAGCCTAACAGTGAAATGTAAAAAATGCTATTGCATCATCAATAAAGGCCATGTACAATTTGTATATTTGAAAAAATAGAACATTAGTAGCATTAGCTTGTCAGCTAATAGACGAATATTCCTCAAGAAAAAGGAAAGATGTACTGCTAGCTTCTAAGCATTGAAGTGTGTAGTTCTGTATGATGTGAGCATAGCCTGTATGGAAATCATATTCCAAAGATGGTTTCCAACTATAGACGATATAAGAAATGTAGCAGAAAGGGACAAGAAAAGAGGACCCTCTACATGTGTGCAGAATGTGATGTCCCCTTGTACATTGCAACGTGCTTCTCATCTTTTCATGGCAAATAACCACCATTAAATTGAATTTTCTTTATCACGGTGAATGGTTCCTTGGGAAGTATTCTTCCCACCCCTAAAATTTAAATGTAAGCATAAAACTCGGCAAAATAAAATATATTTCCGAAAATGCTATTATTTAATTGTTTATAAAACATATGAAAAACCCGCAAGAAATTCTAAATAGAAATAAATAGCCCAAGAAAGGGTTAAACATAATCTGACTTCCTCACACTGCCTTTTCATTTAGAATCAGTTTTCAAAAATTTTATTATTATTTTTTAAATCCATGTTTGAAGCAGCTTAGCCTAATTTGGCTCTTGTGCCATAAAATTAAACAATCTATTCAAATCAAGCCAACCCGCTACTTTAGATTTCAATGACTATTAAAGATACTGAAAATACTTAAAATACTACTATTGTTGCTGGCTAAACACATTCTGTTGAAAACTTCTCTACCAATATCCAGAATGAATCTCTTGTGCTTGCAGAGTAGCGTAGCAAAAACCATCTTTTTAAAAGCAAAATACGACCTTTTTCTTTGCACAAATTGATATTCTGTTTGCTATAACCAGAATTATATATACAGTGGATGAGACCAAGCATCGTCATGTGATTGCTACAACTGAACTTGAAATCAAGGCTCTAATTAGTGGCATCGTATAGTGAACTCTACTTCCATTGCGGCCCTGAAACAGAAGCTCGAAAAAAATGGCCTTACTCCGTACTGTATTGTGAGGGGGGGGGGGATGGCCTGATGAAGCAATTTTAAGCTTCAAATTGAACTCACTGCTACAGGAGCTACAATTAGGGGACAAATATTTTAGTGAACTTCTACGGAGAGAGAATGAGATTTCCCCATAATTTTTTGATAACCAGGAATCTGTGGACGCAATATTTGTCGATGGCAGTATAACACGTATTGGCAGTGAATTCAGAAAGCTTGGAATCCTAATTAAAGATAACTTGCTAAGTCTTAGAAAAGTCCCTGATTATCAGTTATCCATTCAGTAGAACTTAATTGCAGTAATTGCTTTAAGTACTTACAGCAAGAAAAAACGAGGAAATAAATTGAAATATCAAAATTCCTGGGAATCGACATACAAGCTACTCGAGGAACACATATCGTAGCTAATACGGAGGATGATCCTCTTCTAAAGAAGATATGATTCCTCCACTGGAATTTGTTCGCACCACATTATAAGAACGATGGGGCCGCAAGAAAACATGCAATAATGGATGCATTGTTGCTTGTTATATTGTCTCCTTTAGATATGTCATTCAAATTCCGGTCATTCTTCCATGTCCTGAAAAATATTTGTAGCCTGGAAAATGTATACTTTTTACTGTCAACCAGTGGTGCACACAACGGGGGGGGGGATCCTCGGTCCGGACCCCTAAAGCCCTTGATTTTTTTTCGATTGACTATAATCTTATGTATATACTACGTAAAATTTAATTAAATATTTGTTATTAATAATTAATTTTATTAATTAATGCTAATTATTCATTTATTAATTAATTTTTAACTGTTTTTCCCCCGAAAATCGACAAAATCAAAAGAACATGTTGGACAGAGTATCGGAGCATAATACGAGAATGATGGACATCCGACCCTGGACCCCCCCCCCCTCCCTTGAAAAATTCCTGTGTGCGCTACTGCTGTCAACGGTTCCCTCATTTCCACCGAGTGAGAAAAGCTCCACCTGACTTTTTTGGATCAACGATCCTAAATAATTTTCATGACATTTATCATTCTATTCATTTCACAACTATTCATTGGAGATGATTTTTTAGGGAAATTTTGTATTTCTGGTGAATATGAAACGTCTTTGTATGATCAACGAATCATCCAATTAACATCCAAAGCACAAACAACCGAAGGACCAACAGACTCAAAGATACTGCTCCGCAAAGAATTCGCCGTATCACCAGCTCAAAATGTATCCAGAGTCATGACCTTGCAAGCATTCAACATCACATCGAAGTTATTGGTACACCTGTCTTTTCCAATGCTCGTCATCTCTCCCCAGAGAAAAAAATAAAACAGCCAAAAAGGAAATTCAATTTATGATTGATCAACATATTTGTAAACAAACACTGGTAGTAATTAGTCTACTCCATATAATGCCAAAAATATGGTATAGTCACAAAACATGATCGGTATCTCATACTGCATGTTCCTGACTTTGTGCATGAACTTCGGCACCATAAACCACTTCTTGCAGTACAATCAGATTCGAAACAGAGAAGAGGATTCCTGAAGGCAACTGTCATCTCGCCTTTTTGTCTTTTGGGATTCTCTTTCATGAATTTCAGGCTGTGCAATGAATGGCACTCAAATATTTCAAAGAGTCATATTTATCGCGCAACAAGACTTGGTCTTCTAGATGCCATATGCTGTTTATACCTTTCGTCAAGCAATGACAAATGCATAAATCATCTCCGAAACATTTTTTCAAAAATTCAAGAACGGTAGGATAAAGATCAATTCTTCTAAAAGTCATTTAGGACAATCCTATATTATTTTCCTAGATTACAAGGTAACAAGAGTAATGGTATATTTTTAATGGTAAATATCCTTGACAACTATTGCCAAAATCCTCATTGAAAAGTTACCCATTACATTGTCTTTCAATGAAAGGTCTTTGATGAAGTTTTAATAAATATGTAATAAAGAGTTTTAAAAAAAACTACTTTCTTATACATATGTTAGACTTTAGCTTTATAACTTATAATATAATTAACCCAACCAAGTCATTCATATTTATCTATAACTACAGTAGAACGTCGTTTATCCGAACGTTTATTATCCGGAGCGTCAAATATCCGAACCAAAATCCTGATACGTTTTCGAATAGTGCAATGCTCAACTTTTGTTTCCTGTGAGGCCAAAAGTGAGGGGAAATCCCAAGGTGAGGGATATTTGAGGAATTTCAGCTGTGTGATTTGGTAAACATCGGCGCGGAATATTAGGTCAGTTTGTTTCCAAGTGAGGGGGTGTATAAGTGCTCTTTTGTTGAGTTTTGTTGTAGAAACCTGGATGGCATGCAATGCAGAAAATTGGGGATTTCAAATGCTAAATAATGACGAAATAGTGGCTTCCGTGCAAGAAGAATCCGACCCTGTCGACGATGAAACGGATGAAGACGAGGACAACAACAACGAAAGTAGCAAGGGCCCATTAAATCCTGACGCGTTTTTTGCGTTAGGAACAACAATCAAAGTGCTGTCCTACTCAACTACTGCTGCTGAAGAGAATCAGAGACCTTGCAGCGAAAAAACGAAGCTGTACAACGGTACAGCGAAAAATAAGTGATTATTTTCCACGATCAAGATAAAATTGCAACATTTTGCACCTATTTGGCTTTTTCTTCAAGCACATTTCCCACATGTGATGATTTTCAATATTTGTATAGTGTCCAGTATCATTTACTGCATGGATCGCATTCGGTTTTCGGTTATCCGAACAATCGCGTATCCGAACGGTGTCCGGTCCCAATTGATTCGGAAAAACGACGTTCTACTATATTTTATATATGACCTTTTTGGCATTATTCGTTATTATATAGTTCTTTATGAGAATTGCTTTCATTTAATCATAAATAATTTTAAAATTTTTTAATTCTTTATAAAATAATTTACATAAGTATAAAACTTCATAAAAATATAATTATCTCAAAACTGGATGAAAATTTATTTTTTTCCGAATCTTCAATTTATATTTGTAGAAATGTGTAGAATTTTTACTGTTTTTTAAAAAAAAAACTAATGATAAAGACTATTACCATTTAACTATTTTAAAATAAAATAAATTCGTGGGAATAAAAAGATGGTTGCTTAAAATTCGTTAAATATACATTTTTAATATTATTTTTTTTTTTTTGCACAAATTTCAAAATTTAAAGAAATTTTTTATTTTTTGCAAGTGTTTTAATATTTGCTTATTTTTGTATTGCAGGAATAAATGTGACTTTTTTTTTCGATGAAAAATCAATCTATTAGAATAATTTTTCTAACATTTTAACTCTAAAGAAAAATTTACATGTATGATACGAAAGTAGTTAAAAGAAAAAATATTTCTGTGTTGCCACTTATTTATTTTTAACGCATAGAATCTAATGGTAAAAAAAAAAATTCATTCTATATCAAGTTTTATATCTTTCACTGAAAATTGTTTTTCATAACGAAGCATTTTTGCAAACACCACGCGTATGTCTTCCATTGTGAAAAATCACCGAATCGGCTCCTTTTTTTTAAAAAGTGAATACTCTGAGAAAGATACAAAGCTAAAAAGGCGGAAATATTTTTATGAGATGCGTGGCTTCGGGGTTACGGATCGAAAATTATTATTTTCTCTCAACTCTGACTTATTCGAAATAAAAATAAGGTTCGAATAAATAACGAAAATGCAGAGTAAAAAAAAAAGAAACGAGCAGTGAGAAAGGGTACCTGGAAATCAACGAACAAAAGTTCGCCTTCAGGATGAACGTATGAAGATTTTTTACTTCTTTCACTTTTTTATTTTTCACCTTTTTTTCTCCTCCTGCTTCTTCTTGCTTATTTATTCTGCATATGGATGTATGGATTGAAAGCTCCCTGCGTCTAACTCTCCAATTACAGGAGATGCATCTGATGCAGGTATACATAAGATTTACTCTGAGCCCCGGTAGCTTATGTGAGACGTATCAGAAGAAAAGTGAGACAAGGATTTATTGTCGGTGTGTTTATAATGTTTACAAATTCATAAAAATGTGTTAAATGTACGTAATTGAATCAGAATAATACTATAATCAATACTTAATCAAAATCAATGAATGATTATTGGTTTTTAAAAAGTTAAATGCAAATTTAATGTGAGAAGTAAACATAATCAAACATATTCTCGCTTGAAAAACCAATTATCCTTGGATATATTTTAGATACATAAGATACCAATGGCGTGTCATATTCATAGTATTTCAAAATTTAATCATATTCTCACGATTTAAATTTTACAAACAAAGAATAAGCAATGGAACATTAATCAAATATAATGTAATAATTGAACAAATCTCTTATGCTTTAGTGCCATTCCTTGGTTAATTTGAAATTGATTATTTATTAGAAAGGAATCATCATTACATTTTTGTGGAACAAAAATTTTCAAAAATTCCCACAAACATAGCCATTATTAATTTTATTTTTTGTTCTTTATATTGAAATACCCTTTTCAGGGAAACAATTTAAACAGTTTATTTTTAAGAATACTCAAGTATACTATTTAAAGCTAATCATTATAAAATGGAAAATTCCTTTATTTAAAATAATATTATTATACAATAATAATTCAATAATACAATAATAATTCAATAATACAATAATATAAAAATTCAATAATACAATAATAATTCAATAATATAACAATAATATAAAAATTCAATAATACAATTATTCAATAATACAATAACTCAATAATACAATAACTCAATAATACAATAACTCAATTATACAATAATTCAATAATAGAATAATAATACAATAATTCAATAATAGAATAATAATACAATAACTCAATAATACAATAATAATACAATAACTCAATAATACAATAATAATACAATTTAATATAATACAATTTTTAAATTTGTGTTTCAGACTTCTATTATCTTTAGAAAAATTGTAAAATATCTTTTTACTTATACACAGCGATTTTTTTAAAAATTTTACCGCGCACATAATAAAATACAATGTACAATTTCTAAATTTAAATTTCCACAAACGTATACAAAATATTTTGTCAAACGAGTTAAAATTTTTCGGAATGAATGAAAAAAAGATTATCAGTAAGCCAATTTCTCAAAATCACAAAACTTATATAGTTGTCTCATTAAAATCTAAGTAAACAACATCAAATATTTCAGATGTTTGAAAGGCCAATGCATTTTATATCAAAGGCTGATTTAAAGGTTTTATATCAAGGTTAATTAAAATTATTCAATTCAATTTCAATATTTCAATGAAATTACAGCAAAAGTATTAATTTTTGATTGGGGATTTTTAATTTCCGTGTTATACATTACATACATTAGTTTCAATACATACTTCAGTAAAATCAGTGTTTGGCATGAGATTAACAGGCATAATGTATAATAGGGGAATTGAAACGATATATTAAAAAATGCAAAACAGACTTTATGAAAAAATCAATTTCAAAATTATAAGCTATTAATTAAATTTAAAATTCCTTAAACTTTGTAAAAAATTGTGAAATTAAAAGCACCCGCTCTTATAGAGAATGGATATAACCATTTTCTAAAACAGAACTTCTAAAGAGTGGGAAAAAAAATTGTAGGGAAAGTTTTTGTACTTGCACCACTTAAAATGTTTGTGCTTTGAAGCAGAAGGAAAGGAAAATAATAAATATAGAAAAATGTAGCAACAATCATTACTGGATTCTCTATCGCCTTTATTGCGACAGATTGCCTATGTCAAGCTATAGTGGAGTAGAAGATTTATCGCCAGTTTGGCGTCAGTCTTTAATAAAGTTAAATATTTAGTTTGTTACAAAAATTTTCGGTTTCTGATTACAAAATAAATTTAACTCTGATAAAACATCCGCATTAAAACCTAAATAGTATTTTAGTGCAACATTTTGTGGCAATTTTGGATATTATTCGCACATCTTTTTTTTTAATTTGCAAGAAAAGTATCACCCAAATGTAAAATAATACGGTTATCCCTGTGATTTACTCGGAAGATAAGTCCATTAGAGAGAAGCGTAAATCGAAATGAGATAGATTTTTATACGTAAAGCCATGTAAATCGAAAACAAACTGAAATGTGCATGAGTCAGTCATTTATTTCAAAGTAAAATAATTTTAATTTGTAATTGCATTGTCAGCATTTTTTTTATTGCGAACATTTATAACCCCCGTGCACCATACGCGGCTTGCAGAAATAAGCTTGAAGTACACGTCACAAAGGAAAGAAGGATTTCAACACAAACATCCATGCCTTCGCCGGGAATCGAACCCAGACCCTACAGCACCGCAGTCAGCGTCACTAACCACTATACCAGATGGGCGGCATTGTCATCAATTGGAATCCACTTTTCAGTGGTTTTCTCTATCACCAAATCTTTCATACTTTTTTTCATATTTTTCATTGCTACATCTCTTACGTATGAAGCTGTGTTCATACTCGTAGAAGATTTAACTGCTACACTTTTTCTAATGGAGCCTTAATTTATTCTTACTGTCGTTATTGTGGCTTCATGCATGGAATAAAATTTAGCAACATATGTTACTCTTTCTTTATTGTGTATATGATCTAAAATTTTAATTTTACTATCTAAAAATATTACTTTTTATTTCATTTTTTTTAAAAAAATTTCTTTTGGCATGGCCTTTAAAATTTTATTCAAGTAATAAAAATGCTACAAAAACTATATTTTTTTACCACTAACCAATAAATATGAAGTTTTAAAAAATCCCGAATAGATAAACACTATATGATACCCACCTTTCTGTTGGAAAAAATTTACTACATTAAATGACATGAACAAAAAGTTCTCACCAAATGGGAAGTCTTCATTTTTAGATAGGAACAAATGGAACTCAGTATAGAATGGAATGAAAAAAATGACTAGAAATTTAAATGGAAACATTACCAAGTAAACGAATTTTAAAAACGACTGCAAATCTTTCCCCCTTATTTTATTTATTTATTTCTTTTAGCCATACTTTAAAAATTGTGAGAAAATGAAATCTTGTAAAAAAGTACCGTGTAAATAGGGGTTTGGTGTAAATAAAAATAGTGAAAGATGAAAAAAGAAATTGAAAAGAAAAATAAATTTCACTCTAATACTCTTCAATTTTAATTGCTTGCCTCGAATACAATAAAACTAGAAAAATGAAAATGCGACACAAAGTTAATTTCATATTTAAGCTATTTATGCAAAAACCCAGATGCTGTTAAAAAAGGCATGCCTTTAAAACCAAATTAATTATAAAAAAATTATTAAAATTGAAAAAAGATTGCAAGAAAAATGCAAGTTTTTTAAATGAATTATAAGCAAAATTAAATATACCAAAATTTATCTGTATACTGCAAAAAAGCAAAAAGTCTTCCTTAGGGTATAACTTTGAGGGAAAAAATTCAAACACTTGAGGACAATTTTAAATTGTTAGTACTTAAGATAAGTAATGAAACACTGCAGTACATTTGAATCAATTTCAGGTCTTCCAAGATGAATCATTGCTTCTGGAAATTATATTAAACATTCAAAACTTTTATCTTTAAATAAATTTTTTGCCCTTTAAAATATTAAAAATTATTATTTTAGTTTCTTTAAGAAAGCATTTAGTCATTTTATAATTGAAAATATATATATTTTAACAAAAACGATCAAAATGAATCTGAATGAATTCTGAAATGATAGTAATAAATACAATTCTTAAAATTTTATTTATTACTATCATTTAAATGGAAATTAATGAAAAAAATATCTACAAATGTTAAGATTTTTCTCAAATAAAAAACTTTTAACCTCAATTTCTTTTTTCAAATCTATGGATTTTTTTTATTTATTTGTGGTTAAAGTTTACAAAAAATAAATAAATAAATAAATTTTAACTTAATAGTTTATTTGATTTTATCACATTAATTGTCAGATGCATAGTTTCCATATATTTTGAAACCAATAATCAGATAAATTCTTTTGAAATTTGAAGCTTCTAAATTTAAAACTTTTTTATTTTTCCTTCTGTGTTATTAACTTTAACAAATATATATATATATATATATATATATTTAGTGTACACAATTTGCATTATGTATATCTTCTATACTAATATATAAAAGAAAGAGTTTGTGTGTGTTTGTGTGTTTCACCTATTCCGGCCAAATTAAGCAGCCCAGAAGTATGAAACATGGCATGTAGAAGCTATAGGTCGTTATGCTATTAACCTCGAAGAGTTTTTTTCGAAATTTGCTTTAGATTTTTTTTTTAAATTCAATTTTTGCGATTTTTCAGCTAAATGGAGATATGACGTCATCAGCTCTGTCAAGTCTTCACTTTGTGAAAATTAATATTTTGAGCAGTTTTGGAGGGGATTTTAGCACATTTTACTGAAAATATATTTATTTATGGTTGTATTTATTCGTTTTTTCAGCTCTTTGAGTAGGAATTACATTTATTTTTCGAAAAAATCGTTGTCAAAAAATGTGTTTTCTAAATTTCATTTTTCCGATTGGCAACACTACTTTGATAACAGTAGATTTTCAATGTTTTAAAATGCGAATTGTATTTGATTCACAACGTATATAATCCTTTACCGTACTTTAAAAAAAAATGGGGCAATATGTACCGTTAAAGTATACTGATAGTTAAGGCGATGGGATTTCGTTCTTCGATTAACTTTTGGCGCCGAAAATTTTGTGACGGGATATCAACATCAGATGGATTGTTAGTCAGCCAACGTTAGTGGACAATACTAAAGTTTCGCCACCGTATTAAATTCATGTATCTGTGTATAATTTTTGTTCATAATTTTTTCATATCAACTTTTGTGATTTGTAATAATGCATGCTAATTGCGCAATAGAAACAGTACCCATCTTGCAATGCCTATGGCTATTAAAGCTACTATTTTTATTGTTGTGGCCACTTTTAAAGATATTTACTTCCCATTAAATGTTCTATTTCATTTTATGCTGATTAATCTTAGCTGTACTATAAGCCTGATTACCATCTTTAAACTTTTTTGCTCTATCTGTAAAATTTTTGCTTCCCCCTATGTTTATTAACTTTATGTTATTTTTAGAGTCAACAACGCAAAAACATATGTACATATTTTGGTACTAAACAGTTGTAAGGACCTTGGGTTTGCACGGTTGCTTTTCCTTATTCTCGCTAACCTGAATGTTGGTGGTATTATCAATCTACGGTTGTGCTTGGGCTACAATTCATGTGATTTTGATATCACAACATAAGGTAGTCGGCCCCAAAGTAAGTAAAGCTGCAAACTAAATCATCGCTTGAATATCAGTAAACTTTAGCGGTACGTCTTGCATACTTTTAGCGTCACCACAGCCAAATTGGTGACATGCGAATCACTCCTTTGATATCAAAGCAACAAAGATTTTTACGTGTTTTTTTTAAAAAGAAAGATCAATTAGATTTTGGTGGGAAATAGCATGATTTGCGTGGTGCCAATTTTGACTGTGGTGATGTTAATACATAAGAATACAAATTTTTATTTATAAAGAAGATTTTCTGACATATTCTTTTTTTTCTGAGCTGTTTATGGTAGTTTAATCAAAATCAGACTTTTGCTTACCTATTTAGGGCTGCTTTTCAGTTTGAATTAATGTTAAAATTTCTACCATATGCTAGGTTACTTCATATATATGTACGTTTATTTTATTCATGTTTAAATTTTTTATGTTTAAGATTTTCTGGCAAAATTAAGGCTTAATTTTTTGTTTTTGATAACCTTTTAATTTTAATTAATGCTATATTTTCTATTTTAGTGTCACACACTTTTATATTTGTTTATTTTCTGAACTGTAATTTTCTTGCTCATTGTAGTTTTAATTAAATTGGCAAATTCCATGTTTCATCGATGTAGCAAAATAGTACCAAAATCTAGCTTATAACTAAAAGAAAAGGTACTGACGTATTATTACAACAATTGCCAACTTAATTAATAACTTGCCAAATTGGCAACTCCAATTTCATGTGTTGTATGCGCTTAGTTGACAACCATATGCTTCATTTCATGTAATGTCGCCAATAGGTTGCAATAATATGTAAGTACCATAGAAAATGACACTAAATTCAAACTAATTGGGATTATCAGAGTGCCAATATCGTGATTTAAGTTAGAATTTATGATACTTATAATATTAGTTTCATAACAGCCAAATTAGCGCCACGCTAATCGCTCATTGATATCAAAACAATTAAGATTCTTAGGTGTTTTTATATGAAAAAAAGTCAGATTTTGGTGGGATATAGCGTGATTTGCTTAGTGCCGGTTTGGTTGTGGTGCTGCTAATACGTAAGAATACGAATTTTTATTTACGTATGAGATTTTCTGATATGTTTTCTTTTTGTTCTGAGCTGTTTGTGGCAGTTTACTCAAAATTAGACCTTTATTTTTATATTTAAGGTTGCTTCTTGGTTTGAATTAATGTCATAATTTCTACTATATGTAAGGTTACTTCATATATATTTATGTTTACTTTCTTAATGTTTCAATTTTTCATGTTTAAGAGATTCTGGGAGTGTTTTGTTTGTTCAGAGCTCTGGTTATGGTAATTTCATCAAAATTAGGGCTTAATTTTTCTGTTTTAGATATTTTAATGTAAATTGTTATAATTTGTATGTTAGTGACACACAGTTTTATATTTGTTTATTTTCTAAACTTTAAATTTCTTGCTTTTTGTTGTAGTTTACATTAATTACTGACTCAAAAAATAGTTTTTAAGCCAAAAAATGATTTGTGATACTTTAGATTATAAGGTACTAGCATCACCGCAACAAAATTGGTGCCAAATAAATCACACCTTCATGTCAAAACAATGAAGATTCTAACATATTTTATATGTGAAAAACCAATCACACACACAGTCGGATTTTGGCAGAAAATGGTGTGATTCATGAGTTGCCAATTTGGCTGCAGTGACATTAATAATACTGATAATAATTGCTCATTCATGAACACAAATATCAGTGGATTTTTTAGGCAATGGAATTAAACAAAAAAAAGTAGTACTAAATTAAACTATTTGCTATAAACAGATTAGCAATATTTATAAAAAAACTACCTTCCATTTTTATCAAACATGTTATTAAATGCATTTTGGTATATTTTCTACATGTTGCTTTTTTTGGGGCCTCATAGTTTTTATAACTGATAAGTACTCATCTTTTGATCTCATGGAAAGATAGTTAACTTTATTCATCAAGAAGATCTTCACAGAAACTATTGATGTGATAGAATGCATAACTAAGTAATTTTCTTTTGCACTTTAAAATTCTGATTTAATGCAATTTTTTGTTGTGTTGCATCATGGTTTAATTTTTTTTCTGACAATCTTTTTTTCATATAGAGATTTTTGAAGATTTTATACATATGCATTGTATATATTTGTTACATATGCATACATTTCTATGGCTTTTTTTTTATTGAAAGGAAAGGTTATTGTTTTTCTTCCTTTATCAGCAAATACCATGTTTTCATCATTACAGGAAAACGCATCAGATGCTGATCAATGTTTATCAAATTTTTTGTCACATGGCATCGTGGCTTAATTTTGCTTCTGACAATCTTCAAATTTTTAAATTTATATATACTATTTGTGATCGAAAAATGTTTGCAAAAAAAAGATGCAGCTTGATTCAATTGTCTGATATTTCTCTTAGGATTTTTTTAAAATTCATTGCTGATGCGATTTTACTTCTCATGACATCACGGTTTAACTTTGCTTCTGATATGTTCCTCATTCAGTTTTATGAAGATCGTATAATTTATACGAATCTTCCTATCCATATATGATATATTTTAATGATCACTAATTATTTATCATTGTATTTTCTCATTTGTTCTTTGCGACTGAATAACAAATATTTTTAATCAAAATATTGCAAAAAATTATTGTTTAAAAATTAATTTTTTATCAACAAGGTTTATTATTTCTCTCATTAGATTCATAATTGTTTTTTTTTAATTCTGTTTTTGATGAGTTTTTTTTTTAAATTTTGGATTTTACTAATTTAATTTTTTTACTATTGTATTACATCTAGATTTTATATTAAATGTAATGTAGATGTTGGATAGTATTACATGCATTCCTCATGTAATTTAATGCTGCAGTGAATTTAATATAATAGTTTATTACAATATAGGCCTATTTTAGGTGTGTTTTTAAATTTTAGTTTGTACTAATTTAATTTTTTTCCAATTGAAGGCTTCCTAATATTTTATTTATGATAGTATTTTAGTTGAATGGTTTATCATAATTAATTTTTTCTTCTGATTTATATATTTCATCTTATTTTACTCATAGTTCCCACAGCAGAAATATGCTACTATTATTACTTTTCTGTTATTATATTTATTTGTATTTTCATTCTTTCATTCCTATTTAAACTTTTAGCATGTTAATTTTCTCTTACAATCAAATATGTTTTTATGAAATCATTATTTATTGTTAAGCAAAATTTCAATGTGAACACTCATAAAAAAATTTTTTTTTAACTTTCGGATACACTGCCATATAATGGCTCAATCCTCTTTAAAATATATCACGTTTGCAAAAAAATGCTGAATTTTATTTTTTTAAAAAATTTAACCCGTGCGAAGAACGGGTACTTCAGCTAGTATTATATAAAACAAAGAATCTTAATTTCTTCGAATGAATTTTTATAACAATGGGTTATGTGTTAAAGTTGAATATCTTATTCTCTCTCATTGGCGTTAAATATTTCGTATACTATACATATAGTGAGCATAAATAGAATCTAATACATTTTTACGTAAGCCTTACTTTTATATTAAGATAGTGCAAAAACTTGTTTTTTTGCGTAAATTGAATAAAAATGATAAAATCACATACACACAAAAATATATTTATATGTATATATATAATCAATTAAATAAATGAAGAAATTGTATTTGACTTATGATAATTAAAGAAATACCAAAATTACTTATTAATAACATTTAATGTGAATTAAACACTTAGAAAGCAACTAAACAGCAGAATTTAAAAACTCCAGGAAAGAACAATATCTTTAATGATATGTCCTTAAAGCTTAGAATTGTTTAATAAAAACATAATATTTTAATTTTGTTCAAGGTTAACGTTTTTAAGTTAAAAATCCATATGTACGAAAGTATATGAAAAAAAAACACATTTCATTTAAAAAAACAACGTTATTCAAGCAGAAATGAGAATCATTAAAGTCAAATCTCGATGTCTATGAAATCAGAATACACTAATCAAGACAGAATTGTATCTCAAATTATAAAAATTTAAAATCTCTTATATACAATTTATATTGAAGTGACACATCGATTTCTTAGCAAATCCGCACGCGCGCAAATCAACGTATTACTCCCACTCTGTATCTCACACAGTCTCATAATCTTTATAACAACTCAACGCGACTTTAAATCAATTAGTAGCCAGTGTGACACTTAACGCTTGATATATTTCTACCCATATAATCATAGAGCTTCACAAGTTACATGCACGGTGGCGATTATTCTCCAAATACAGCAACCCCTAAATCTGAAGAAGCGCGTTGACAGCCTTGCTCCTCTCTCCAGTGTTGATAATGATGTGTTGGGGGCCCGGGCACATAATAGCCGCCTGAATGACATGTTGGCACGTCGCCCCATTAGGGGCCCCTCCCATTCCTCTGCCTGCTCCCCCACCCCCCGCCATTTGTCAGCTCCCCATCCCGTTGTGACAACCCTCCTTTTATTGTTGAAGCATACTCTTGTGGTCAACATCCAACCGGCAGGGGATAAGGTAGTTGCACCCCCCTTACCTGTCAGCTAACAAACCCGCTCGGAAGTGCCTTTGTCAGAATATTTTCGCTCCGCAAGTCTTTGTTTACAAGACTTAGTGTGTGCTCGTGAGAGGGAATGTGACTCTTATGACAGGTCTGGGATACTTAAATAGCAATCCTGTCCCCAACAAGCAGCATGTGTGACAATCTTTGCATAAACTTTCATTTTTGTTTTGTTTTGTTTTCTCTTTCTCTCTCGGTAAAAGTGAAGGGTTCCATCTGTGGTTTGACATAATTGCATTACAAGTCATCTTTTCTGTGGAAACGGTTACAAAAAACTCTTTTTTAATGTTGAAGAGCCTGGTGTCTCTTCAATTTTCGCGAGTTAAAAATAAAGAAGTAAGGGCAGTTTGTTAAAAGACTCCCCCAAACTTAAAAAAAACAACACATTTTTAAGAAATTAGATTTTGTTTTTGTAATTTTAGTTTTATTTTGTCAGTTTACTTTATGTCATAAGGGGGATTATAACAAACAGCAAAGAACTTCTTTTTAAGGTATATATAAATGTGTGTGATGAGTGTGTGGGGTGTATATGTGTTTGCGTGAGCAATTTTACTTCAAAACGGGATTAAATTTGTTGGAATTTTCTTTCAAATATTTACTTCTTGACATGTTAATTATAAATATAAATTTATTTACAATGATTCTTAAAGATCATTATAAAAACAAGAGCAAACACTTGTACTTAAAAGCAGCAATAAAACCCATGTACAAATCTTATTACGGACAAAAGCGATCTTTGTTTTATTCCAAAAGTTCTCAGCTTATAAACTCCTATCCAGAAATGTCGAAAGCTTCCTAGTCAGCCCACTGATTGATCAGATCTGGGACTGATTTGTTGATCTCGCAATAAAATTTATCGACGTGGCATTTTTATTTTTAAGAACTGAAGTTATAGTTAAAAATGTATTTCCCATTAAGTGGGAAAATAAAAAAGCATTAACATACAATGTCTTGAAGGTTTCAAGACCATAATAAATTTTTTAAGAAGTTCCTCTTAAACAAAAACAGAAACATAGAATCCTTACACATATACACATACACCACACACGCACACCACACACGCACACACACGCTCACCACACATACACACACGCTCACCACACATACACATACACACACGCTCACCACACATACACACACACGCTCACCACACATACACACACACACCCCACACACATATTTCTATATATGTATGTATACTACTTAGAGATTCTTGGACAATGATTAGTTTCATTGTGCATTTTCATTGTTTCTGGTTTTTTCGATCGTAGAAACTTACCCCTAAACCTGTAATACTAGTTTTACTGCCGATGAAGGAGTTGAGTTATGGAAGTCTGTATTACAGTGACAGTTATATTAACGTCGCAATACAAAGCATCGAGAGGGCTACTGGCCACGGGCCTCGTAATTTTGTACCACGGTCAAATGACGACACCTAAGCTGGCACCTCTTCACGAAACTACCACACGACGCCAACGGGAGGACTTTTTCAGTTATGCACAAAAATTTCAGAAATTTAGGGAAAAGTTAAAATTAAAAAATGTAAATGTTTTGAAAACTGATTATTATTTTATTAAAATTTAAATACGTTACACTTAATTAGCTTTTAAGAATTAGAGTACTAATAATTCCCCAATATTTTCTTAATAAGAATGAATATTTAAATAAATGGCGCATTAATAAATCGTCAGTTTTATAGTTAACCATCAATCTGTCATTTTTGTTTTCCTGTTTTTCTAAGAATTGTAATAGCTTGCTTGAGAAGTTTTTAGTTTATAATACTTATATATATAGGACTGCAAGCTCAAGATATAATTCTAGTAAAAGCTATTCTGTGCAACAGTGTTAAGTGCCGTAAGTTAGATTTACTTAAGTCAAATTTCCGGCCATTTGTGCGGAAATTTAGTCATTGTGGTGATATGGAAAATTCTTGTACTTTGAAAGTGGCTTAAAATTATATGGTACATCTTGGATAGCATAAAGGAGTTCTATTCAAATGCTGATACCATTAAATACATTTTCTTATAAAAAAATGGCTGCAAATTTAACAATGCTCTATAGAGAACTTTAATACTTCTTATAAGCATCATATTATTTTTAAAAAGTTTAAAAAGTTTTTTTTTCTGAATATACTATAATAACTTATTAAATTCGGAAAACATTTGAAGACAAAATCCTAACCGAACTTTAGTTAAACTTATTTCAGATTCTCTCTCAATATTTCATCTCCAGGTTTATTTTTAAAATAAGCTCTTTGGTATCTGCTTCAAAACATCTGCACTTTATTAGTATATTTTTAAGTACAAATTTTGGCTTGATTGTTTTAAACCACCTTCGTATGACACTTGAGTTAATACCTCATACTCTTACATTCCTATTCTAAAATGTATTTACATTAAATTTACAGTAACTTGCAGTTTTTTACGCAGCGGATCTTTGCGAAATTATATTTTACCTTTCTGTATCGATTTATTTTCATTTTTAATAAACATTTGGATTCCTTTATCTATGCAAAAAAGTTTTTTTTTTTTCAATAACGGCCTATTTGAAATATTTTTCGTGTATACAACAATCATAAATATTCGGTATTCCATTTTGAATTTTTTTCTAACAAGTTTTTTTAAAGTATTTTTTATACACACACAATCACACCTACACATACACATAAAAAAATCCTCCTACTCTCAATACAAATATTCTTTACATCATCCCCAGATAGTTTATTTCTGACACCGACAACCGACAGAGAAGGCAGCCATTCGCACAAATACATCTCTTTCATCTAGCATTGGACATGTGGCTCGTATGAGGGTGTCCCGTGTGAAAATAAAAATAAAAAGTGCATTATCAAAAAGCGTTATTGGAGAAGTAGGATGCCCAATGGGGTGACAGATACGGGATGAAAGAAGCCGATCCACCCCTATGCGGGTCCCATGCCAAATTGGAGGATCTATTGGCTGGAAACTGTGATGCAGCTCAATCGATTCTATTGTTATTTTATCTATCACATTTTTTACCCTCAGCTCCTCTCCTTTGAGTGAGGAGGATGCTTTTGTACAGCGAATGGGAGAGGCGAGCAGCTTTTTACTTAGACTCTGCTTCCGTTTATTTTAGAACCATTGATCTGAAATAAATAATCTATCTCCACAGACTGAAATAGTGTTAAACAGTTTTTTTTTCTTTTGTAAGTGGGAGAAACCATTGATCCGGCAAAGATTTTAAAGTCTCGCTATTTGTGCTTATTTTCCATCGAAATTTCCCCCTCCGCCCACTTCCTTAAATTTTGCTTTTCATGTGGACATACATTAGTATTTTAAAACTCCTTTTTTTAAGACTAATAAAAAATAGATATGGGAAAAAATCACTCTCTTTTACTTGCGTAGAGAGGAACTGATGCATAATAAATTTCGAATGGGATCGAATAGTGTAAATAATGTGAGATATATAAAAGAAAAGATGTGTAATAATGGGGGCAAAAAAAGATATATCTATTCTCTGCTTTAAATGCGAGTACGGTACTTAACTCTTCTCAGCAATAAAGAATATTGGATTAAAAAGAAAAAATACAAGAATAATTTCCAATTTCAACACATTTAAAACTTCTAAGATTTTCATTACTCATACATTACTCAATTCATTTCTCATTAAATTCATTTTAAAAAAACTGTAATTACTTATTGAACATCAGTACAATTTTAAGTAGTTTTGTCGATATATTAGAAGACTACCCATTACAAATTGAAGTTAATGGTCATTGGAAGTAAGCCACGGTCGATACAATGTCATAAAATGTCGATTTATGTGCTCCAGAGCAATTTCTTAGATAATAACAAATTTGCCCAGATAACTACTTCCTCCCGAAATCTCTTTTTACGAGATAAATGTTTTGAGTTTAAATGTTAATTTTATTTGTTTTATGTTATCTTTCCTTTGGCATTATGTTGCTTATTTGTGGTCATCTTATTTCGTTTAATTCAGTGCTCCTCAAACTTTCAATACTTGAGACTCAATTTTCACTCATAATTTTCAACGCCTCCCCACCTCCAAAACAATATTGCATCGAATGCAATAATTATGAACTTTTTTACGTAATCCTATAATACGATCTTATAATTATAAACTGTACAAATTATCAAAATAAGTATTAAATTTTGTACGTGTTACTTTTAAATAATAGATATGTTAAGAAATTTACTTCTAAGTATTATGTTAGTCCTTTGAAAAACGTTGCTCTGCAAAAAGCGCTAGAAATTATTTAACTTGTATTTAATTTACTATTGATACATAAATTATCAAATACATTGTGCAGTAATAATACATTTATGTGTTTTATATCAGTGTATATGCGTAATTTTTATTTTTATTGTGTCAGAATTTATTTGGTTTGCTTCATTTCAGTAAATTAATTTTTTTAAATAATCTTTTATTTTCAACTTTTCGATATGCTTGTGCCCCCCCTCCATGTTGGATTATCACGACCCCCTAGGGGGAGCGCTCCACAATTTGAAATCGATGGTTTATGTAGTTTTATCATTTTCTTCTACACTAAAAGGACCGAGGAAGTATTTTTAGCAGTTTCCTAAGATTTCAAAACCAATTTATTCAATGAAAATCAATGTATGGCTTAGAAAATATGGTTATTATTCGATTAAGAATTAATTACAAATAATTTTCTTCTTTTTTTAAATATATATATATATATACTTGACATCATAAATTTATGAGAAAGGTAAACATAACTAAAATTCTTGAGATATTTCTTTAATAAAAAAAGCTGAGCAAAGGTATTGATTTTGTATTATTTTTTTATGAAAAAAAGATGAAGATAAACGTTGAATGTGATTATTACTGAATGAAATAGACTCCCATCTGTGTAATCCTGGAAAATAAGGAAAAGTGCATCTAACTTGGATGGACCTGACAAGTTTCAAATGTTTTCCACCTTCTTCTCTTCGCTCTAAAAAATTAAATTAGACAAAACAAATGTCAACAAAGGAAACAGATGGGAAAATTGAATTCCTATGAAATAAATTGGTTTAGTCAATTTTTTTGAATAATGCGTCCCCGTCGTTAGCCATCGAAATTCCGACAATCAACGTTAAGT
This sequence comes from Trichonephila clavata, assembly GCA_019973975.1. Classification (NCBI taxonomy): domain Eukaryota; kingdom Metazoa; phylum Arthropoda; class Arachnida; order Araneae; family Nephilidae; genus Trichonephila; species Trichonephila clavata. The sequence goes on from BMAO01030078.1 coordinate 135,740, forward strand.
TTACATCAGTAGGAATGGAACAACTGTTGTTTTCCAACACAAAATGTTTATGTGTATGTAGGTATATATATACAGGGTGTCCCAAGATTATGTGGACAAATTTTAAAGGTAAGTAGGGGACATCACAAGGATTCAGATTTGCATAGCAACCCATGGTCGAAAACGTCATGGGAAAGTAGTATGACAGGTACAAGAAACGAAGAGACACAATACCCAGATCATCTGAAATATTTATTGGTCAGAGATATTACATGTGCTGATATGTGAAAATGTCACAAAAGATGTTCAAAGTTTTCGCTACTGCTAGTAGTCCGCTCACCGTTGGACCATAGCAACAGCGACGACCCGCACGCTAGTACTCGGATTCCTTCGAACTGTATCCAACACATTTTAATCCACGATGGGAGTTCACTATGACTGTTACATTATAATGATCCCTATTCACACAAATTATGATGTAAATTAGTTAATAACCGGTGGTCTGGTGCATTTCTATGAGGATACCTTTCGCTATACAATCCTTTTGCTGCTCAAGCATTTTCTTCTGACAATCCATAAATCAGGTGCACATCTTCCGGTGCACCTGTGTGGATAGGTGTTCGTAAAACGTTCCATACTCCTCTGTGGGCAATGACAGCTCAAATGGCTGAGTTAATTCAGATTTGTTTCCTCCAATGGTCTTATGAACAACGCTCCATAACACCGAACAAAGACGTTTCCAACCATGGGTTGCTATGCAAATCTGAATCCTTGTGATGTCCTCTGCCTCCCCTTAAAGTTTATTCCAATACCCCTGGGATACCCTGTATATATTGGTGTGCAAAAGTTAAGGACAAACACATTTTCCATTTTCATGGACTTTTAAAAACTAATGAAATTTTTCCCATAAACTTAAAAACTTAAAACTTAAAAACTTTTTACATTAAAAATGGTAAGCATAACAAGAAAGAAAAGATATTTTTCGAAAAAATTCTATTGCATTCGATCTTTCTCTTTTTTATTTTATGCAATTTAAGGAAACTTTAAGTCAGATGCTTCAAACAAACACTACTGTGTATACTTTTAAACTTGCTAATGCTCCCGAAAGCTTATGATCATTTTTGAAACTTTTTGAGATAATATAGTAGGAATACGCCTAGATGAGATGGATTACGATCTATGGAGAGCACTTGAGAAATTGGTGGCAAACAGATTCTAAGCAAAGTTAACAGAAAAGATCAATATGACACGAAATGTGATTTTCAAGTTATGAAACCAGTTACAAGAGATCAGAACAATATCCAGAAGACTAGTTACAGGGCACCAAAGAGCCACTACAAGCCGGGAGGACTCTTGGCTTTAAGTGCAAAGCTCGACAGATGAATGACAACTATTTAACTCGCAAATGAGATCTTTTCTGCTTTTGGTGTATCAGTTTCGATATATATTGTTTACCAAAGAACTAATAAAGCAAAAGTTTATTCCAGGAAATCAATAGTTTGTGTCCCCCTCTCACTCCAAGTCACAAGGAAGCCGGTCTGATTTAGTACAGACAACATTATCTTTGAGAACGGGAGCAATGAACATGTGTTCTTTTCACTGATGACTCGAGATTTTATCTGAATGCTGAATATTCTTGGTCTCGATATCTCGTTGGTCCTTCCATAACACTTATATTCGCATATGGAAAGAACCAGAGACCATGTATCCATCCAATACCAAAGAAGAGAAATCTCATGGATTTGGTATGTTTATCTGGGCCGGCATATTGTTGAACGGTTACACAGTGTCTTTCGTCTTTCAGGATGCACCTGTATAATAAGGATATCTTAGAGGTTATTCAGAAGCCCAGTTGGCACCTGTTTCATTTTTATGGACGATAACGTTCGCCTATACAGTGTTCGACTGGTCAATGAATATTACCAGACCAAGGATATTCAGAGGAAATGGAGGCTAGCCAGATCTCTAGATATGAATCCCATTTGGTATGTCTTTGAAACTCCTGACAGAATAACTGCAGCTTACCAGACCCCTCTTAGAACACTCCTGGAAACAAGAAGAGCCTTGGTGGAGAAGTGGTATTTATTGTCCCGAGACTTCATAACCAGCATGAGAGTTCGTCGAGAGAGCTGCATTATTGTCAAGAGTGATCATATTCTAATAAAATCCACAAGTGCTAACTTACGGTATTGTTTTTAGATTATCATGATTTCATGAGCATAAATCATGATCATGAACAAGACCATTAATTTTTCAGTATCAACTTTTTAGTGATATTTAGTACTTTTATACTAAAATCTACTTTTCCATTCGCGAATCTCTCTTAAATTATGATTTTCTTACAATAACTAAAAAGTCAATCCCTTTAAAAAAATTGTAGATTTCTTTGCATGTTCAAACTAGTTACTTTTATTTTAAATATTTCAGAAAACACGGAAAAAGAATACGAAACACGAAAAAGGAATATCTATATTTTAACAAAGGAAAAATTGTTTTATTTGCTACATATAGGCACTTAACGTCAGTATCTCTTTATCTGCATTAAAGGACATGATTCAGTGTCATTTGAATGTCATCAGCAAATATGATTGTTTCCTTATAAAAACTTATTCCCCTTTCCCATTTAAACGCAACAGAGATAAATATGTAGCTTTAGTGTTAAAAAAATGAGTGATTGTCAATACAAAGACCCAAAAAAAATTGTATTATAGAATTTTACATAACATAAAGGAAACCCTTCATCATTATTAAAGTTGTTGATATTAAAATGTGCTTTTTTGTTCGTGAGGATATTTTTCTAAGGAAATATATTTCATGCAAAAGATCATAAGGGAAAATAAAATCTTTTTGGATGACAAACATGAACTTAATTGCAATAGCTTACATAGTTACAAATTATGCAACGTGATTAAATTTTTTCCTTTCAGCACGTTAATTCTAATTGCATTTATTGTTCTGCATTTTTCCGTATATATTGCATTCTAAAAGCACAATATTTTTTTAAAAAAAAATACTTACAGTGCTGCAAGGGGGGAATTAAAAATTGCTGCATTATAGGAACTATATAAAAGATATTTACAAGGTAAACATTTTGAAATGGCTTTATTTTCATTGCTGTATATTTCATGCATCTAGAAATTGAGTTACTTTCAAAATTTAATAACAATATCATTACACATTTGTTTACCTACATCTATACACATTTGCAAGAATCTATAAACAGATCTCAATAATAAAAATTTGTGACAATATAATCTTTAAACATTTTACTAAAACTAAAGGCTTTGTATAAGCACCTAGTAGCTTTATCAGTTACTTTAAACCTGGAACATAAGTAAAATAATTTTTTTTAAAAATTATTTTATGTGTATTTTAATTTGGCAAATTTTTCTAAATTTAATTTGTGCACATGCTTGAATAAAAATTGCTTCTTAAAAATTTATTTACTTTGAAGGCCTTTAAAACGTGCTTGAAGTATAAACGTGTCCAAATTTTAAAAGTATTGAAATATTCAAATGAATCAAATTTTTAATAATGCTCATACATCAATATTTCAATAAATGATAAAACTATTAAAGTTTTTATTATAATAAATAGCCTTATCATTTCAAGCCTTAAAATATGCTGAAAAAAAGAATGTACATACAAATAAAGAACAAATTTAATTTGAATGAAGCTTTTTTTATTTCCTTATTAGACAGATTTCTCCAAACTCACGTGGGAGGGAGGGGGGGGGGCTTACAAAAATAAATACTTTATAAAAAAATAACATGTTTCGTTTTAATTTTTTTTTCTCATTCGCATTTTAGTTATTACATTTAATTGTTTGAATTCAGCATTGTTTCAATGGCTGTTTCCTCAGAAAAAATTGTACTTTTGTTGAGAAAGTATTTTTAAAATGCTTTATCAAAAACTCGTTCATTTTGATCAAAATCGTACCTACTTTGACTAACTCTTTAACTTCGTTTCATTTCGTGCATTCAACAACTTTCGCAACCAAAATATGAATGCAATTAAATAAAAAAAAAATCTACTTCATTTATTTGTTTCGGATAAAAATACTAGAAAGAGTAAATACTGAATGAGGCAAACATAACTGGTCAAAACAAACTACATAAACACTTTTTTTAATTACTTTTTAAACTATTTAACACGAATCGCATGTTTTTTGCAATTAAAGGCTCAAACAAACGTAAGACCCAACCTCACTTTCGAATTCAAATCTTCCTATTCCACAATCAGTGGCGTGCAGAAGTTCAAATGAAAACACCCTCAAACTCAAAACGTTATGACACGCATCACCCTAAAACTTCAACTCGGCAATAATCGGCACATTTTGTATTACTCCTGTTGGCTTCGCGTGCCGCCCGTACTGCGTGTTAGACAACAAATTGAGTTGGCAAACCCCTCACCAAATCGCACAATCAACACTGGTGAAACAAACATTACCACTCAACAAGAACTGAATAGGGAGAGGGGGATAGTCGTCTCGCTATCCCCTCGCCCATTAGTGGAACCTTTAGCAGCTTCCAGTACAAAGCATTCTCCTCAACTTGTGTGATGAACGTCCCTTGTTTAAACTGTTTGTGACGATAGGACATCACGCGCTGAATTTTGATGAAATTTTAAGCCTCCGGTGCGAAGCTGAAATTTTCTCAGACTGAATTAGAGTTTCAGTTAGTTGGACTCAGTTTGTAGCGAGTTCTCGCATTAAGGAACGACATGTTAACGCACATTTGGGTTTGGACCAGTTTGAAGCGGTTAAAATTAAATCATTTCTCATTTCTGGTTGAAATTTGTTATCTTATTTGATCTAGAGTGTGATTTCCTTGACTGAGAGAATCTAGAATTTCAGTCCTGATTTGAAATACTGTTGATCTGTTTAATTTTAGAGATACAAACACTAGCATTACTGCATTGATATTAAACTTACGTAACATACAGTGACGAACTCTATAAGCTGAATACCTATAAAAAAGAAAGTTTTTTAAAACATACACTAAGAAAAGGTAGTTATAACCTAAAATAAATTAGCTGTTCTATAAAAAGCTCAGCTAAAATAGAAAATTGTACATAAGTTTTTTTATAGTAATTTTTATACACTAAGATTTTTACATGCGTGTGCACACTCTGTAAGATCTTCAATACAATTAAATAATCTTACAACTGAGAGAAATAAAGTAATACGTTTAAATTTCTTTCATTTAATACGACAAATTGATTTGTAATTATTATGTTAGCAGGTTTTTGGTAAATGAGTTTAAAAAAAATATGGAAATATTTCCTGGACATACATACTAGTATATACAAAGGAAAATGCATCAAAAAGGCCTGGTTACTTGATGATATTGGTAATATAGGCTGATAACTGCCTCGACTAATAATTTCTCAAAAGCATTTCTGATTGCAGTATGCTATCTCACAATAATCTACTAACGAACCCAGGACTTACTCTCAAGACAAACTAAGTTTATGACAACTTTTAAATCAAGTAAAAAAAATTCAAAAATAAATTAGTTTGCTTTTAAAACTGTTTCCCTTTCAGGGTATTATTTAAGCTTCATAATCCAGACAGAATAAATAATTATCCTTCCAGAGTTATTATAGTATACTAAGGATTAAAATGTATATTCCTCACAAAAATAAAATATTCTAGAATGGTCAGATAAAAGCGATACTTTAATAAATCAATCTGAAGTGAATAAATTGGTATATAATACAAACAATAGAAAAGTTTTTTCATAAATGTGTTCTACCTCTTATATCATTCTATATAATAAGAATATGTCATTATCCTGTAGAACAGGGGTGGCCAATCAAAATGACCCAATCAAAATGACCTTGCAGGCCACTTCAGAAAAGCGTTATAATTCCTTGGGCCGCATATAAAAATATATATCTCAATATTAGGTTTGGACCCATTACAAACAATTTTTGGAGTGAAAATTTAATACAAAATAAACTATTATTATTGTTTTCATTTTTTCATATATATTAATATAGATAATATAACAATAATAATGCAATAATTAAATAATGTTTCTTTTATTTAATTAGTGAAATATTTGTTTCTCAATTCTTCCACCTAGTTTTTGCAAGTCGATCGCAATACATGTATTTGCGCATCGTAAACATGTTCGATAAATTTCATAGTTGATTTCAGATTTATTTGTTACAAAACACTACTCTAAAAACAAAAATATTGCATAAAATAATCGTATTTTGTAAAGTTGTAATGAATCTCGCGGGTCGCAAAATTATACAAAGAGGGCCACATACAACCCTCTGGCTACCCTTGCTTTAGAATTGTGACATCTGCCCGTGAAAAAAGAGTGTTTTGAAAATGGAAGAGAGATATATGATGAAACCTAATAAAATACATGGTTTATTACTGTCTGTGAACACACTCACTTCTCTAAAATTTATTAACAAAAGTGAAGTTTCCACTCTGAAAAATTAAACGAAAAATAATTAAATATTTTATATTTTTTTTCATTATAGTTACTTTCCATAACTATTTATCAGTAATAATCAAGAAAAGTCCTCTTTTGTTAAGTGGCTCTTGTTATACACGATTCGTTCTTGATATTAGAATTATAATCGAAAAAAGGTCTCATATTCAGATAAGCATCATCCCAAAGTTGGCACCCTTCGCCTTTCACAAACAACACAGTTTGCATGTTCGCCAAAGAACAACAGAACCCAAGCGAGCGGCAACCCCTCAACAAGGAGCGCTGTCCCTCTCGACACATTTGTCGCGCTCTCTCTTGCTCATCGCCATTAATGAGACTCCACGCTACCCCTATTATCCAGCCCCTCTCTACTAATACACGCACGCATCACTAAAATATAATGCAGTTAGCCCACCCTCCCACATTCTCTCATATATATACTAATGAGTTATTTTAATTGAGTGATAAACTTTCCTCGCCTTTTCGGACGAGAATTCCATTGGAGGATGAACAAAGGAGATGAAGAGGTCTGGTGTAATTAGGCGGGAACCGAAAAGTTTCGCCTAATTAAGACCGCCAGACGGAACATTGTTCTCTGCTGGAAACTGGGTGAGACATTCCAGTGAGGATTCGCGCCCACCTACCCCCAAGAGATAATGAAATGATAAAAAGGGGAAGACACTGCTTATTAAGGATGAAATCGCCAGAGAAGCCAAGTGGGGATGTGGGAGGGGTATACCGCATTGTTATAGGACATAAAATCCAGGGCGAATAAGAAAATAAGCATTGTTGCTGCAAGAGGGGAGGCTAGGGATTGTTAAATATCCTTGGCAACCTACTATGGGAGAAAAGAATCAAGCTTTTGTGTGAATAGAAATGAAGTTTAGATTGCTGAAATAGATTGAAACAGATTTATGCTTCGAAGCATTCAGAATCAATCTTTTAATGGAATTCTATATTAATGAGGGGAAGATTCTCTTGGCTATATTATATTTTTTTTAAATATAAAAATGATTTATTGAAGAAGTTTTCTTCGTCCAAAGGAAAGTGATATGTTTTAAGAATCGTGAAGGAGAAAATTCGGTTACTTAAAAAATTTAATAGAATTGTTTATAAAATAAATTATAGCTGAAAAATCTTTTTTGCTGTATTCATCGACATTGAAATGATACAAAAAAATGATGCTTTTAAAAGAAAAGAATTTTCTTGCTTCTGTTATTTAGTCCCACACACAAAGACTATGTATGACATTAAATAAATCTTTTACTTCTTAAAATATAGAACGATTTCAAAGTCCTTCAGGGATGAAACTTTCTCAGTGAGTTTCAAGAGATTAAAATTAAAATTTTGTAATTTCGTCCAAGATTAAATTGTTAGACTTCAATAATATGTATATAGAATGATTTTTATCTTCAATTTTATGACGAAAATAGCTAATTATCGAATAAATTACTTTATACACTTTTTGGATTTTAATACAGCACAACTTTTTTTAGTACAGCTTTGAAAGATATTTCATAATCACTCTATACACCAATTATCTATTTATGATATCATTTTAAAATACAGGCTTAATTTCGCTTCAGGAAAAATCACATAAAATTATGTTAGAGATAGCTCCATGAGGTAAATTTGAAATAAAGAAAAGGCATAAAATATTAACCACTATTCAATAAAATGTAGTTGTTATGTAAATCACAAAAATGCTTTGAATATACATAATAGGATTCATTTTTCTATTATAGGATGTTTGATTCCTATTTTTTTTCCTACCATTAAGAGCGTGTCATCTTATGAAATATAAACTCTCTTATTACACAAAAGGTTATTTCTGTGCTAAAATTCCCACTCGTATCTTCAAGGAAATGAAGATGTTACCATGAAACTATTCCTCAGAGAAATTCAATGCATCTGTAATACGAAGAAACTGCGCAATCTACATTCCAACTTGATCTGTGAAAGTCGGTCGTTAGTTGATCTCCGTTCTCAGAGCGAACACCCGGATTGAATAAAATGACCAGGAAACAAAAGCAAGGGGGCTTCCATCAGTGGAATCCATGATTGAATCTTCCTTGGTCGAAGCTGGACCAATCACTTGTGATGGGGGCAGATGTCGGACAAAGCGAAGCGGAAGGAAATTGACTTGTGTCCGTTCGCTTCGTGGAAGTTTTGTGGGAGTCGCGAATAATACGTGACTGGGCACACGTTAAACCGGACAGGAATTATCCAATAAAAAGGCGCAAATAGTTTTGACTTGTTTGGGATTGGTGGTGAGATTTATTCCGGATGTTGTGGATGGTGGAATTTGATACGAGATTTTGGTACCTAGACTTCAAAATAGTTTTGTTGTCCAAACATTTTCGAATCGAGAAATTTATGATATATTTACAGGGTGTTCAAATGTAAAAAGGCATTTTCCCACAAGAATATTAATTAAAAAAGAAATGACTCTTTCATATAGCAATTCAATTGCTTTTTAAGAAACTAATTGCTTATACTAAAAAGGAATATTACAATCTGATATAAGTTGCATTCCTAAATATCATAATCGCTGAGGAATTCCTTGCAAAATTAGTTAAATGCCGGAAATAAGAGGCTAAGATATTTGAAAAAATAATGTATATTGATAGTGAGATTATGAATTAATCTTTTGTTTTTGTTGCTTCGTGACATCAGACCTGAAAAATAAAAGAAATTTTATTTGAAATATTAAAGATTAAACACACACACACAAACACTTCAGCCGCGTATTAGGAAAAATCTGTATGGATATTAACCAAGATTCGGCTTTTTTTTATAAGCTCTTCTAAAACTGTTTTAGAAAACTTTTTTGCGAAGTATTTTTAAATAAAAATAACAAAGAGAAAAATATCAAAGCTTATTAAGAAACAGTGCAATCCTTTTAAAACAATTATTTATTTATCACACCTTTCTTTAATTTGTAAATAACAATTAATAAATTAGTTTTTATTTCCTATTGATTCTATCATTTTTGAAGAATTGATTGATATTTCTAATTTATTATTAATGAGATTTGTTTTTCATCTGTTACATTGAATAAAAAAATAAATAGAAAAGAAAGCCTTTCGTTTAACTCTCGATTGCCTCAGATAAATTAAATAATATCACAAATTACCCCTATATCTATAAAAAAAAGTACATCGCATAAAAAAGAGAAAGGAAGGAAAACTAAATTTAAAGATACCATTTACAATTTTAAGGAAATTTCACTTTATTAATATATTCTATATCTTCAATTAAATGTAGTGGAAGCAAGATAATAATAACACTATATCTCGATTTTTTTTTATTAAATGTCTTATTTTTTTAAAAAAAAATTAACAGAGTATACAAAAAAAATATTATGCAGAAGTTTCCTGTAACCGTATAATAAAAGATTTCCCCTCTTTTAAATCACCTCGCACGAAGCTGTTTTTATCGGTACCACCTCTAATTGACGTTGTGTTTGCTTTCCAGGGGCTGTGACACATGCCTTCTACCAGTCACCATTATGTGATGCTTACTTAGCTTAATGGAGGGCGTGCATTTGTAACCTTCGACCCTTTGTAGCCAGTCAAATGTGTTGACGCTAATTTGTCATTGTTACACTCCCATCAGGTAAGCACTCAAGTTTTCCCCCATTAGAATAGGAACTGTCAGGAGACTTATAGTGATACCTTGTCAAGGAGGGACGTGCATCGCAACTTTTTATATATGAGTCTGCACTGAACCTTTCGTGGTAAGGGTTAATAATTTAATCATAAAACTTCATCCCTTAAAAATTAAATTATGGTTAGTAAATAAAAGTGCTTATTAATTGTGCAATGCCAATCAGTTTTTTGCAATATATGTTTAAATAAACTTTTTTCTTTAAATTCTTCAAAAAAAAATTGAATAAGACTTTATTGATATTCCGATGTTACATATTCCTAATTTTTAAATTTTTCGAAAATAGATCTATTAAAATTTTATTTCGTAGTTGCTTTTGAATTATGTTCGTGCATGTTTATAAATCTTGTTCATTGAATCCAATTTTCACAATCATTAAAAGAGATAAGCAGAATATTTCGCAGAGAATCAGAATAAAAATAAAAAGGGATACTATTACGTGTGAAGTTTAAATCAAAATCGCTAAATTTGAATCTCAGTACATAGCTTATTATTTCAATTTTCAAAACAATAAATTCTACGCAATGGCACTGTTAACATATCATTATTATCCATAAAATATTTACCTTTAAAGAAAAACTATAAGCAGTACTCATTCAACAAGACGAAAGCTTATTTCAAGTTAATTTGTGCCCCAATTATAATATTATTACTACATTTTATTTTAAGTTCTGAATTCTCCTATTTTGCTATTTGTGCTACAAAGTTTTTTTATTTATTTATTTTTAAGGCATTTTCACGAAACTAAATCTGTTTTCTTTGCTTTGGTTCTCCTGAATTCCTGTTAGCAATTATCACCGCCAACTAACTTGCATAGCGATGTCCGTATGCTGCAGATGGTGGCCTATTTCTCGACATGACGATCCAGTTTCACGCATCCCGACTAAGCAGCCACGTTCTCAAGTTGACAACAAAGTTTTCGGTAATGTTGCAATAGTATTATTAGCTGTATTATTTCCAGCGAATTGTTATACCATCAAAGAGAAAAAACAAACTGTCAGCAATTGTTACCAGTTTTGTAGAATGCTAGTCGAACACGTGATATGAATGAAGCTAACAATTATTGGCCTTAAACATAGCATTGCTTACTTGGTGTAATTTAAAGATTTTCTAATATTTAAGTTTTTTTACAGCTAAAATAAAGTTTTTATTTATAAAATTTTAAGCACAGTTTTATTTACGACACAATTTACATAAAAATACATAATAAATACAGCGTTAACTTTTTTATTGTGTTTATTAATTTTTTACTAAACGAGAAAACGAAAAGTAAACTGCATTACGTTTGCTCTTACAACCAATCGAACCAATATTGCTAATTTATTTGCATGTATTTCTTGTGGAAGATATGCTACTTCTAATTAATGATAATTTCAAACAGACATCAAATATAGTTGTTTCTTAAAAGAGACCGTAAATTTCTTAAATTGTTTAAGAAATTTTAAAGCGCCCGAGCATTTTTGGAGTAGAGACAGAGATTGCCGTTTACTGTATTACCATAAAATTTACCTTTATATTTCGAAAATAGTTAAACACTGTACTATTCCATCAGATAATTCCTGTATATTAAACTAAAAAGAATGTTGAATAAAGAGAAAAGTTTCAGAACTATATTGCATGCATGGCATGCATTATTAACGCTAAAAATACTCAATACGCAAAATTACGCGCAAGCGAGCACCAAGTGATATTTACCCGACTCAAATACCAATTTCCCTCCTTTTACTGAAACAATGACTACTTCAATCAAACAAAGAGAATGTGCAAAGACCAACATATTCCTGCGAGAAAATAATCTCGAGGCACACAGTAGAAGTGTAGTACAAATATCGCAGAGCAAAAATCTAATCCCTTCTGGGACAATGTAAGCGAAATTTTTACTGCTTCATTTCACGCATAATACCCGCATTCTTCGACATTATTTCTTCCAGTCCATTGTGTGCAGCCAAGGGGAGGGGTGCAAAATAGCCCAACTACACTTTTCCATTTCGCCATTTTAATCTCAGTTTAATTAAGGGTGAGTAATTTCAGTTCTGGCACCGAGAGGCGACGGAAGAGGTGACGAAAGCAGACAGCCTTGGTAATAATCCTTTAATATCAACGCCACCTTTTCGACACAATACCTCTCGTTGCTTTCTTATAGTGCCTGCTTTCTCTCTCACACCCTCTCTCTCTCCCAGTTTCTATCTTGAGTAACGCTTTATCTCAATTCTTAGTCTTGCGTCTTCACCAGATTTCATTCTTCTTCGAACTGCGGCGTAAATAAGCAGTAATGAATCGTAGGGTTGCCAAATATGGAATCATTATCGCTGACTTTTGGCACATTATTATCAAAATTTAGTTGGAGTTAACTTTTTTGGAGTAAGGGCTCACACATTTTTACGTATATTAAAGCCTGTATCAGAACAATAAGGGATCTATTCATATCAGATATCGTAAGTTTTTGGGTCGTAATAATTTTTTCCTGCACACTGCATTAAGTAATTATAAAAAAGATATAAAAAAGTTCTGATTGTTATAAAGTTCTTATTATAATTTCATGTTATTTTATTAATAATGATGTGAAAATTAATTTATGAGATTTGAACTGCTCCGTTAAAAGAAAACTCAGGGGGGAAATGAAGAAAAGTAAATGGTGTATTACTTTTTGTAAATTAAATTGGTAATAAATTTGCTTTAACTTTAAATTATCAAAAGTTATATAATTACGTTTAGCATTATTCTGTTATGTTTATTCCGAAGATATTAATATTTATAATATTCAGTTTTAAAATATATATCAGGAACAATTTCAGTTGAATGGCATAAGATATCCTTTGACATCCTGAATAAACAGATCATATAAGAAGTTGTTAGAATTAAATTTTCAAATGGATTACAGTTCAATGTTCAAAAAGTATCTTTTTGTCTACCCTTAGTTGATGACTTTCTTCAAGCGTGAAAAATATTCCTAAATTTTAGATATATACAGTCGGACCTCCATCTTACGAAATTCTCTATTTTGCTAACTTTTTGCTGGAACCATTTTACTATTTTCTTCGGAAAATAACCTCCAAATAGTGAAGTGTATTTTCTATTAAACGAATTTTTTCTCTTGGGATTCGATTTTTCCCCCTCCTTATTTTTATAATATTTCTGAACACTTTAAATTGTACTCTTTTTTAATAAATTTTTCGGTGATTACTATGGTGAACTGGTTTAACTATGTGCTTAACTCTCCTAGAGCAGTAAAATTGACGTAATTTTTTAAACAAAAAAACTTGAACAAAATTAGCAGATTTTATCAGTAATTAAATTTAAGGATGCATGTGTGGTAAAGTATGCTAAAAAGTACTGCATATAAAATGATGTATGCTTAAAATTATTTGTAAGCTTAAAATTAGAAAAGTTATTATAATTCTTTAAAGTTAATATAAAATTAATTTGAAATTACGGTGCATTCCGGGACAAGCTACTTTTTTCTTGTTTTCATTGCGGATTTTTTTATGCGAAAAATACATAAAATAGATATTAATTTACACACAAAAAAAGGGTCAACAATTACTTTTTAAATAATATATAGCCTTTTTTTTTAAAAATTGTTTTATGTGACTTTTAAAGTTATTAAAAGATTAATGTCTACTTAGCGAATTTTCCTCGTAATGCACTTTTTTTGGGACTTAGCGACTTTGTTAAATTGAGGTTTGTCTGTATACGCCCTAAAATTATTACAAAAAACTTATACCATTAAATAAGAAAAGTGAACAGCTTAAAAAGCTTCCTATTATATATTAAGAATTTTCAATAGATTAAAATTCTATATACTTTTGATATTACAAATCAGTATTTCACAGTAAAAAGTTTTTAGTAGATGAGATGTGAATATCCAGAATTATATATAATAGATAAACACCAGAAACTAGATAAATATTTAGTGATAACGCTTTATGATCTTGTATCTTAGCATTGCACTATGGCCACTGCAGACTAACGGTTATGGCCATGATCCCATGGCCGGCGAATCTTGGGTTCAATTCTAGCTCTACTGAAACTCGCCATGTCAAGGGAGTGATCATGCTAATTCTGTTCAGGCTCATAATACTTACATTAGGGTAGTAAGGTATTTTGGGCAGTGAGAATAATCTCGATCAAGTGATGAGGATACACGTTTTCATCACTTGAATTCAAAAATTATACGATCTACTTCAATCAAAATTAAATCAAATCTTAGCATTGCATCAATACTTCAAAGTCATGATGGAACATGAGCTTAAGTTTATGACACATATTAAGCAACTTTTCTTCCATTAAAAAAAAAACTCAAATTTAATATAAATAATTTCCATACAGATAAATAGAAAATTAGTATGAGGGCATCATCTTGTTTGAATCCTCGAATAATGTTACGAGGGTCTCTGGATTGGTGTTTGATTGATTACTAGCATCGTATTCAGAAGCAAAGCGGACCGCGGTAGCCAAGTGGTCAAGGTAACGGACTCGTGGCCGGCGTGTCACGAGTTCGAGCTTAGTACCGCTGAAGACTCGCCATGTAGGGGAGAGATGCACGTTAAATCTATCGAGAGCTCAAATGTCCTTCCGTTTGTGTGGTGTAGTAGTTAGGAGAGGGGGTACCCGCTCAGGTGTCGTCCTCATCACTTGACCAAGGTTCAAAATTAAGGGGTCCGTCGCCCAAAACCCTCGTGTGGCTGAACAGTGCGACGTTAATACTCACCCATGTATGTTTTCGTTTACACCTTCAAGTATACTTCGAGAGAAGTAATTTTCTTTCAAAGAATTTGATTTTCTTCCATTTTTGTTATTGCCCAAGTCTCAGATGCATATGTTACAACGTTAATGTTAACTCACTCACTCAGAAATAAAACGAGTGCTATTGGCAACGGGCCTCATAATTTCGAGCCAGTATCAAGATACAAAACGACACTCGAGCTCCCACTCTCAAAATTTCAGCACCGTATCAACACGAGAGCTTTGAGGTTTTACAAATTTAATGCATATTAATCTCTCTACACAGAGAGTTTTTACAACATCAGGACTCAAATTCAGGACTCGACAGGAATAACACCGATCAAGAGTTCAGGATCATGATCACCCGGCTCCCTCGGCCAAATGTTTCCAAAGGATTTTAATAATTTTTATAGGAGATGGAATTTATAACAATTCTGAAGAAAAATGTAGGTACGTGTTCACCCTTCCCAGCACACATGCACACACTGCAAAATACACACATTTGAACTTGTCATACCAAAAAATATAGAAAAAAAAAAGTATCACATTATATAATAATGCTAAAAAAGTAAGTAATAAAAAATAATAAAGGTTTATCCTTAGATTTTTTTTATGAGAATAAAACTTATTTATTAAGTATAAATAAGGTAGGTCTGATTATAACCCGCCATCAGTTTTGCTTAAGATACCATCAAAAAAATTTTTCCAATGTTCTTTGATTCAAATTATTTCTACCCTATCATCGAATACTTTTTATTTCAACGTAATGACAATACACAAGTCAATCTATTCTTTATATATAACATTTCACCTCAGAGGGGAAAAAAATCGCCAACTGCTTCTTTTTCTGGAGCAACTTTCCCATTGGCGCTACTTTCCCTGTTCTTGATCCCAGTAACCCTTCTAATAGAGAACCCCATGAACGATATGCCAGTGATTGTGGAAGGTGTTAGAAGCAAAGACGAACGGGATTATACTGGTTTGAAGAATAAAAGAGACACACTGGCATCAGAAAATGTCCGTAAAACCAATCCCTCTGCTCTTCAATCTATTCCCCCCCCCTTCCTCCGCATCTGATCCATTAACACCGCATCTTTGACTCAATCCCCTCCCTTCATACACCTGATCTATAGCTGAGCTTTTATGTTAGAGGGTTACTGCGATTCCAGTAGTTGGCGACAACGAAGTCAAGCCAAAACAATGGGATAATAAACAACCTTATCCATTACTTTGCATTTAGGAAATCTTACAAAAATGATCTCATTAAGGAGTTAACCAGATATTTAAAATAAAAGATTTGTAAAGAAATTCCCACATTACTTTTTTCCACTTATAATGCACTTGTATAAGGCTAGAATAAACTTTATTTTAAATGTGGCTTAGCGAAAACACGAATACATATAAAAATTTTGAGTAAAACCTTCCATATATTGGGTAAATGCTAATGGAAAATGCTTATTGCGTGAATTGTGAACAAATCTTGTTGTTCGAAACTCGTCGAGGTAATAGTTTTATAGTTTATGATATTTATCCATGAATATCGGAGATTTTCTTGAAACAACTTTTAAAAAAGAAAGAAGAAATATGAAAAGTAATCTAAAGCGTAGGAAGTTCTGAACTATTTTCTAAACCTAGATGGATCGAGGAAAAAAAGGAAAAGAAAAAAATTAAAAGTAAAATAGAATTGGCACTGTTCAAGTTCTTACAATTTATAATCATGCCATAGGAAATTGATATTTCCTTTAAATACATATAGAGTCTATATCTTTATACTGGGATTGTTATATTGCTTTAATTTACTTATTGCTGAACAAATTTCGATATTTCATCAAAATGCGAGTAATACTAGATTTCTGGATGAGCTTTTGTAAGAATTGTCTTACAATTTCCTTTTTTTAGAAAAATTTTTGGTTTATATATACTTTGAAATATCTTACAATTTTAGCACTTTTTAGCAAATAATTACAGAAAATTTTCCTAAATGAAGTTCTAATTTAATTTAATTTTAAAAGAGTTCAATTCTTATTGTATTCAACAAATCCAACTAAAAATCTTTTTAAAAGATATACTTTTTAGGTAGAAATAGGAAAATAATGGATACATTCAAATTCCCACAACGTTAAGCGCAATTACCTTATATTTTCTTTTATTATTGAGAAATCAGTGTTGGCTTGTTCATGCCTCTTTAAAAGGAATAGTTAATTTCTTCTCGTTCATTTTTTTTCTGTCTTACAAAACATTAAAACGAAGCATAAAACATTTGAATTAATTAGAAACCTGTGTTAAAAGCCTCTAATTAATTCAAATTACTAATTTTTCCTAACGTAAGGCTAACAAACAAAAAAAAGCCCATACTTATACTCTGCCACAAATTGCTTCAGACAAAAACCGATAACTAAATAACCTCAAAGAACAACGGCCCGCAAAAAACCCTATCGCCAAATCTTGCAACCCTACCAGGCAGCATCCAAAGTCTCTGAGGATACTGAAGAATAAGCGCCTACTGTCATCGTGATTAAATTCTAGCAGCTTCTCCAATTTCACGTCTCACGTCGTACCCAGAGACCATTCTTCAGGAATTCCCTTCCCACCCTCTATGAAGCTTACCCCTCCCCTTCAGAGCCCCCCGAGGGGAGGGAATAGGCCCCAGCAAGGAAGAACAAGAGGGGGCAGGCACGAAAACAAGACTTTTAGAAAGTCGGAAGCATTAGAGGATTAATGCCAATGTAATTGAAATCATCATAATTGATGCGAACAAGGCATTGCGCCCTTCTCGTTAGTTTTAAAAGCCCCGCGAGAAGACCGGCCTAAAGCTGTTAATATACATAGAAAAGAATTCACGCCAGTCGAGGTGCGTTAACGTGATTGACAATGAATGTATTTAGCGTGATTATTTTAATTAATTAATGCAATCGCGTTTGGTTTGGGAAGAAAGAGTTGGTTTCGAAAAGAGTTTTGTGTTCTCTTGGAGATTTGTTGGAAACATTTGTCTCTGAAAGGATTTTTTCCCCTCCTAATTAACTTAGCATTCTGAAGGGTAATCTTCATCTTCTCATTTACCTTTTTTTGATAGTTCTTTTTTTTCTCTTAAAAAAAATCAGTGTTGCAAATTTTCGAAATTAAATAATTTTTTA
Source organism: Trichonephila clavata (assembly GCA_019973975.1). NCBI lineage: Eukaryota > Metazoa > Arthropoda > Arachnida > Araneae > Nephilidae > Trichonephila > Trichonephila clavata. The sequence continues at coordinate 153,699 of BMAO01030078.1, forward strand.
TTAGTGATTTTCTGTAATCAGTTTTTTTTAAAAAAAAGATTCAAAATTAAGAATTGTCTTATAAGCCGGCTTTGCTCTTAGTTTTAAGAATTAAATAGGGAAAGAATAAGATTATGTAATGATTGGATTTGTAAATTATTCATTCTAATGATGAACCTTGAGTATTTAAAAAAATATTCTGGAGAATTTAGTAACCGTATTTAGAACATCCCTTTCAGAACGATAAATGGTTCGTGAAATTTATTCATACGTAATTTTAAGAAAAAGAATCTTTGAAGAATGTTTTTTGAGATAATTTTTTCTAAGTAAAATAATCAAAATAAGGATAAGTAAATTACGTAAGCCCCGTATTAGTGCTTCTTCTTTAGATTTTATTTTATTTTTAATAACATCGCACTGAAGCAGCACGAAAGCTATTGGTGACGGACCTCATAATTTTGAATCTCAGTCAAGTGGCAAAGATTCAATTCAAAGGAAAAAGATAGAGGCGATTGAAAAGCAAATGAAAAATGTCTCATAGAAGATACCTAAAATTTCTTTTTAAAAAAGCAACCTATAAAAACTGTAAGGGAGGGGAAAAAATAGTAAAAGAGATAAAATAAGAAATTTCTGTAACGATTCTGCTACATTTTATTCTAATTTCTTTAACATATGATCATACGGCGTAGGATTCTGATTGTAACGAAACTATGATATCCTCGTTATATAATGCCTTAAATTATATATTTATAGATCACTTAATTTTTGGCTGAGTGTTAGTCCGTCTGTGATTCATAGATTTTGTAACAATTTCTAACCACTAATTCAGCATTCAAAGGGTTCAGAGAATTACGATCACATGCTACCACGAGTAACAACGACCGATATTTGTCATTTTGCACACGATGAAATAGAACCCCAACTCCGGCTGAACTCAGATCCTTCCTCACTGCAAGCTCCAGGAGGTTGGTATCAAGGTAAACCGGTCATCGAAGACTGCATGAACGTGGTCTTTATGCCAAATGACCAGCCATTTGAGTCCCGCTCACGTCACTCCATAGACTGGAGCGTTTGTAGTGGGCACGTTAACATGTACACTAGATGCGTGATCAATGGAAGGCTGTTCTCTTCACGGATGAGTCCAGAAGGAGTGCGATAGTAGACTATTTTCATTTGGAGAGAACCTGGAACTCGTTTTAATCCCTGACACATCCGTAAAAGAGATGCATACGGATCAGACAGTGTCTGTTTTGGGTGGTATATCTCTTTGGATGGACGCACAGACCTCCAAGCCTTTTCCCGTGGAAATGTTAATGCCCATACCTATAAAGATGACATCCTGGATGCTTATGGGCACCTTATGCCGGGGCAATAGGTGATGATTTCGTGCTACAGGATGATAATGCGAGACTACACAGGGCTCGTACCGTGGATGCTTATATAGAGCAGGAAACAATTCAGCGCATGTAGTGGCCAGCTCGATCACCGGACAACCTTATAGAGCATGTTTGGGATGTTTTAAGACGACGTGTAGCTGCTCTCAATCTCCCTCCTAGGACCCTAGCCGCGCTTTTAACTGCCTTGGAAGAGCAATGGCTTGCATTTCTTACAGAATTAATTGACCGCATAATTGAGAGCCTTACACATCGCCGCATGTGCAGTATTGCTTCTCGGGGAATCATACCCCATATCAAAGGTACTTTCCTATACCAAACTGACACATTCGATTTGTCCATTGTATACATCTGCTTTTTATAACACCATAATTGTCCGGTGATTTTATTTTATGCCATTTTATACCTTCCTATGTGTTGTAAAATGTGTATAAGTTTCATTACATTCTACGTATCAATTTTTGAATTATCGTGATTTTTCCTTAATTTATGATAAGGATTCAATGTAGATTCAGAAAAAAAAACAGGAAAGTAATAGCCAAGGTAGCAATCGACAAGCTGTTAAAATGGAGAAGGTAAACCAGTCACTCCTAAAATTTTAAAATTCATGAAAAAGCAATTATATATAATACATTTTTATAAACAAAATAAAATTTAAATATAAATCATTAAATAAAAAATTATATGTGAAATTCATACTTGTTAAATGAAAAAAATATACAAAAATTTTGATCAGCGTTTTAGTAATTAATTTGAATTTTATCCCTCAAGAATTTCTGCAAATCCAATTTGTAGTTAAAGTATTTGATTTATTGTGGGATATTCAAATGACATTGCTATCTGGTTTCTAAATCTGCATTTCATGAAATGTAAAAGTTACATATAATTTCTCACATACAATAACAGTGGTACCCCCGTTCATGTATTGCTCATAATCTTCCATAAATAAATATAGTTTCTTTTTTAAAAAAAAAATCTAAATTTAATTAATTTACAAATGTTTTCATTTTCAATCTTACTTTGAATCTATGACTTTTAAGTAATACATATTTCAAGTAAGTGACTTTTAAGTAATAAGATAACTATAACGTTAAGTTTCCTTTCTAATTTTTAAATTGAAACTGATTGCAATACATATGTGCATCGTGTATATATATATATTAAACCAGAATGTATTTTGTTTTGATTTCTTTAAATAAATTAATAATTTTTTAAAAATAATCTTTTAGTTTCGACTTTTTTGATATGCTCGCACTCCCCCAACCAGAATTATCACGCCCCACAGTTTGAGAGCCATTGTCTTAAGGGGTAATAATCAAACGTAACTTCTGTTTTTAATATTATAAAACCTTTATAACATAGATATTTTTTTTAAATCAAGATATTCCAAATAGCATACGTATTTAATTATAAAGCTGAATAGTATAAAAAAACTATGGAATTCAAATGCAACATATATAAAATGTAAGGAACAACATTTCAATTTCAACTGGATCCAGTCTGAAGCCTCTCACTATAAATAATTATAGAAATCCAAAATTAGACCAGAAATGATTACTTGAAAAAGAACTATAGAAAAGTACTTCCACAGGTAAAAATCTTATTCTTCATTCTACACGTATAGATATATATAAACACAACTGCACACTTTTTTCGTGGTGTAACTGTATAACAGTTCGGTGGACGGGAGCGTTGACAGGTCTGATAATGGCGTCTGGCTCTTGCTATCTGTCAAATTGACAAGCGACTAATTGAGTTCTACTTTGCTGACAAAAGATAAGTGATGGGGCGCAATTGTAAGTACTGGAGGACTGCCACAAAAGTCATTAGCACTGCGGAGGGAGAAACAGCGGTGGAGATTTGCAGGAAATTATGAACCAGTAAATGATGGCCGAATTAAGAAGATTCCATAATAAGAAATGTGATTGTGAACTGTAATTTAAGATTCGGGCTTGTATGGAAGTATTGACAGTCGAAATGGTTCAGAGATTCAGTTTATGTATGTTATAAACACGTTATTCATTGTGGAGAAAGTGATGGAATGATTTTAAAAGGCGGGGCAGTTATTAAAATGTTTTTAAAATTATTTCTACGCATTTTGATTGAATGATATTCGTGTTTAGTTTCTTGTTTAGTTTTATGCCTGGGGAAAAAGATGAACGAATTAAAGTAGAATGCAACTTCGGTCTCCTTTTAAACGAACTGTGTAAAACAAAATAAAAATTTTAAAAGGAAAGTTTGATAATTGCTTATAAATAACAAAAGCATTTTAAAAAATTATTTTTTAGAAATGATTTAATATGCATTCTTTTTATAATACCAAATAGTGCCATAAGTTCGGATGAGAACATTTTAGATTAGAGGTGGCCAACCCTCGGCCTGCGGGTCGCATGCTGCCCATCTTGAATAATTTTGCGTCTAGCGAGATTCTTTACAACTTTACAAAATATGATTATTTTGCACAATATTTTGCTTTTTAGTGTAGTGTTTTGTAACAAATATATCCCATAACTGTTTCTATTTTATTCCATTACTTCTCTTTTTATACATACTTAGCAATATTGCAATGCAGCAATCCCCCGCCGCATCACGCTTGATTCGTGTAATTTTATCACATTGCATATGCTAGAGCTAGGCATATTTGATCACTGCATTATTATTATTAAATTATCTACGTTTGTATACAGGAAAAAAATGGAAACAATAATAATAATGCACACACACACATTTCTCGTTTTAAATTTTCACTCTAATAAATGTTTGTAATGGGTCCAAGTATAATAAGAAGATATATATTTTTATACGCGGCCCTCAGGATTTTAATGTTTTTCCAAAGTGTCTCGCAAGGTCATTTGGGTTGCCCCCCCCCCTTTGTGTATTAGATCGTCTGCGGCAAGAGTTTAAGCCAAATTGAAGTCAAAGCTTGATAATTTTGAATAAAAGGTTCAATATGTTAAATTTGAAGATAATATTAAAGAAAACATTTAGATATATATAAAAAAAATTTTATTACAAAGTTATTTATTTTAACTCCTTTGTAGTTGTATTAGAATTTATGCTTCAATTAGGTATAAACCCCATTATCTAAAATTGTAATTACATTAACTAACAACTAATTTACTTTTTAAGTAATTATTAATAAGTAGTTGATTTGCATGGAAGTGTTTTTTTCATTTTATTATTTTTTTAATACTGAATGCTTTAAATGTTTTGAAAAGAGTTAATTTTATTATTATAAATACAATATATAAAATTATTTTTGGAAAATACCTTAAAAACTTTTTTTGATAAATGATAGTACTTCCTTAAATTTATTGATTATGTAATTGTCTCTTCAAATTAATTGTTTTTTAAAAAAATTAATTTAAATTAGTCTGTGATATTTTTATGCTGCTTTATACACAGAAAATTACTTAATATATTAATTTCAAAACACATTTAAAATGAATTGAAAGAAAGACGTGAATATATTCATCAATTTTTTTGTGAGAGATTATTTGGTGCCACTGAAGACCCACTATGAGAAAGAACTGTTGCGCTTTAAATCTGTTGAGGCTCAGAATTCTCACATTGACATGGAGTGGAGGTTTTCAAGGTGATGGGACAGTTCAGATATCATCCTTGTCAGCCGTTTGACTAGGGCTCAAAATTTTGAGGTCAAACCCCAGTAGCCTCAGTGTTCCTTCTGAGTATGACGCTAATAAACAAACAATCAATCAATCAAAATTATAATTTTCTGCTTTGTATATACTCATTTTTCCTTTATTCTCTCCCTGCTTAAAATTCTTCTAGATTATTGTAAGCCAAATTGGAATTAAGCTGCTTTGAGATCATCACATATTTTTATAGTTTTTTTTTATCCATATAACATAAAAAATAGAGCTTTATACTAAATATTTCTAAATATAAAACTATACCAAATATAATTTACACAATTCAAATTTAGCTTAGAGATTATATCTACCATTAAATAAGGATATGACATTTAATAATAACTAAATTTTATCTAACGAATTTTTGTAAAAATATTGGACCTACCAAATATTTATTGAAAAACCAAATACCTTTAAAAGCCTAGAAATTCAATAATTTTCATAGAAAAATTTGTTTTCATATTTTAATTAGTAAAGCTGATTTTGATAATGCACATTAAACAAATATACAAGTATTAAGCACCTATCCCTAAAGTCTATAAATAAGCATCATTTAATTATGATAATTCTCGATAATTATTTCGATTTTGAAAATTTTGTACGTCAAATTAAACTTAAAAGAGAATTATTCGCTATGTTGCTCTTTGAATTTTTTAACCTTAATTGAACATTGCCATTTGTATGAAGATATTTACTATTTCTTAATACAAAATTGTACCTACTGCAAAAAATAACCTAACTTCAGAACTCTTTACTTTAATTATATTATTTATTTATTTAAATTATATGGCGTTTTTTCAACATACATACAGTCAAACCTTTAAATAACGAACCTCTATTTTACGAATTTCTCTATTCTGCGAACTTTTTCCAGGAACCAAGAACATTTTACTATTTTCTTCGGAAAATAACTTCGAAATAGAGAAGTGCATTTTATATTTAACTAAATTTATCTCTTGTATAATTCGATTTTTTTCTCTTTATTTTAAAAATATTTCAGGATATTTTTCAAATTATTCTCTCTTGCATATTTTGGCACGGTTGTTAAAAACAATTACTTAATTAAATTTTACGTAGGATTATCATTAATCGAAAAAACTTTAGGGCTTTGAGGGGGGGGGGGTTCCGGAACCCTAGGACACCGCCTTGTGTGCTCCACTGGCGTGAATAATTACGTTTTTAATAATATATAATGTTTATGAATTTGTTTTATGGGGTTTCTAAAGTATATATATATATTAAAAGATGAATCTCTCTGTTTAACGAATTTTCCTTGCCACGAAATTTTTTTCGGGATTTAGCGACTTTGTTGAGATCCGACTGTATTACAGAGACCTGAAATCAGGAAAGGGAACAAATGAATTTCTCATAGTGGCGATTAACCGCCAATTCTTGCCAGCTTATTTCCCAACAAAAGGCGTGAGACGACACACAGGTGTGAAAAGCATTCTTGTCTAACCTGATTTATTTCTGATGAGGTAACACCATTGCCGTTGTCAATCGCCACGAAATGACACGTCATCCACATGCATTCCATCCAAAAGAAGAGATGACATGAATAAAAGGAAATAATTCAAATTCGGCTTAATAATGGTGATAAGGAATCATCTTATCAAAGTCTCAATTGAAGCAGCTATTCAAACTTTTATTCATCGCCAGTGAGTGGTCAAATAGTTTTTGCAGCTCTTCATTCGTAAATTATTATGGAGTTATTATTTGTTTATTTACAATGAGTTTGCCTTGGCCTGTGAAATGACGGGTACTTGCATAACATTATATTTGATAGCGAAGGATTCCTTTTAATTTCACTGACAGTCTTAACTCGCTTAACATGATCATGAGAAACTAATTGAATGGAAATAATTGACGTGTATCGAAATTTTAAAGAAATAAATATCTGTAGTAATGGTTGGTTTTCGTTTTAAAAGCTATGTGACATTAATGATTTAATAAAAGAAGTAATGAATGTAAACTTTTGCAAATAATTATATATCATCATATATAGTTTAAGATAAAAGATTATAATTTTAAAATATCTAAACCAGTTTATATATTCTAATTTGTAGTTAGTCTAATTTTTTGGAACATATATGTGGATACTTTTTTTTTCAGGATAAATTTTTCATTAAAAATAGGCGTTAAAGACACATTTACCTTAAGTTGCAGCATTTTTAATTAAAGAAAATGAAATTGAATTAAAAAATATTTATTAATTGAAAATTAAATTAAAGAAATATGTAATTAATATTTAATTATTTTTCATAAGCAAGCATTAACTAGAGATTTTATCGTTTTAAATTAAAGTTTAAGTTATTCGGTAAATTTGAGTTAGATGTTCTGAGTCTCATGGATAATTTCGACGTATAAATACAATAGAGAGGTATATATAAATTCTCTCTCACTTCTTTTTTTTTCTATGTAGATCTATTTATTCGTATTTTTCAATACGAATAAATAGATCTAACATGGACTTAAGAAGTAATGGGAAAAATGCTACATAGGAATTATTATAATTGTTTTAGGTTATTTTTCAGAAGAAAAAGTTTTTGGATTTTAAGAATGCGTTTTTAAATATAGTTTCCAAAACAGAGAGCTTTTTGTTGTGTGTTTAGTTTCATTTTGATTTTAGTCTTTTCTTTGAAACAGATAACATTAATTCAAAAAATTTACGTACAAAACAGCGAAAAACAAACTTTTATGTAAATGAATAGTCTTCCGATTTCTTGAACTAAACTATAAAGAAAAGAAAAAGAAACTTTTTTTTCTTTTATGTTTTTAAGAGGAGAGAAAAAAGGAAAGAGGAAGAGATAAAGAGATGGAGAGAGAGAGATGAGAGACAGAGCTGGCATCGATCAGATTTTAATGAAATTCGGTATATACATAGATTGATATAATACTAAAAATAATTTTAAAATAAAACATGCAACAGTATTACTCAACAAAAATGATCTTGAGCAAGACTCATCAGCGTAGAAAAGTGTAAAACAGGAGTCAAAAGATGAAATTAACAAGGGATTACTAGGGAGTATTGTCTTAGAATTTTTTCAGCTTTCACAACGTCAATGCATGCTGAATATGCGATGCAGGTTAAATCTGTCGAGAACTCAAAACGTCCTCCCGTTGATATGGTGCGGTAGTTAGGAGTGGAAGTGCCATCTCAGGTGTCGTCCTCGTCCATTGACTATGGTTCAAAATTACGAGGTCTGTTGGCCAAAGCTCTCGTGTAGCTGACCAGTGCGACGTTAATATTCACTCACTCATGCTAGATATGAGACAGTTAATGAATCTCCGTGGCCGGTAGTGCACACAGGAATTTTTCAAGGGATGGGGGTCCAGGGTCGGAAGTCCAGCATTCTCGTATCATGCTCCAACACGCCACCCGACATATTCTTTTGTGATTTTGTTGATTTTCATAAACAAAAAACAGTAAAAAATTAATTATTGAATAATTAATTAGCATTAATTAATGAAATTACTTATCAATAACAAATACTTAATTAAATTTTACATACTATATACATAGGATTATAATCAATCGAAAAAAATTCAAGGGCTATGGGTGGGTGGTCCAGACCCGAGTACCCCCCCCCCTCCTTATGTGCTCCACTGTTCGTGGTAGTTTCTCGTATTCCTCAGCAAAGTTGTTTTCAAATTAGACTCGAAAAGGACGCATTACCGCCCTCTCGAAAGCATCCCTAACATGCTCTTTTGGGTCAAGTCATAGCGGTGGCTTAACGGAGAGCATTAAGGCCCTCCTGCAAAGTTAGATTTTGGGCCCCTAGCCGTACTTGGCGTCAGTTAGGCTTTGGGCCATATAGAATGCTGCCCTCCCCCCTCACAATGTGGGGGTGTATGTTAAGCCACTGAGTCATGGTTAGGAGTTCTCTCTGACCAATCCATCCTGAATGATTCAAGAGAATTAAGTTCATCAACTACAAGATTGGTCCTCCAGGAAAAGTCGACCATTCCAGCTCTCCGTAAAAAGCAAGAAGGGTCAGTCCTTCAGCTAACACTTAATTAAAAGTTAAATATATCTTCATGTTCCACATAAAACTAAGCGCTGACAGACAAACAAACACAAGAAAGAATACTATTAGACAACAAAGAATTATTACAAACATACATTATACATACAACAAGACACAAGTACAATGTATAATATTCTAGAAAACTGGGAGGGGGGATTACTAGAAGAGCGAAAATGTAAGTTATAGAAAAATATACTATTTACTATTATTATGTCGATTAAAATGATTGCTAAATAATGTAAAATAGGTGGAATACAAATGTTACTCATGAAAATAAACGAATAACATAAGAAAATACAATAAAGAAAAAGAAAGAAATGAGTCAAATGTAAAAGAACGAAGATAATTAAGAAGACAAAAATAAGAAATAAAGCAGCTAGAAGAAAGAAGTATAAATTTAAATGCGGATGAATTTGATTTGGCTTTGTTACCAACGAGACATTTTGAAGTTACGCGTAAGCTATTAGCGATGGATCTCACAGTTTTGTACCACGGTCAAATGACGAGGATGTTTCATTTACAAAATCATTTTTAGCGAAAAGGAAAAGAATTCATGTAAAAATTGTTTTCAAAGCTAAATTCTACTTCTCCGATACTCTGCATCAATAAAGGAAATTTAAAATTTTAAATGCCATGAAACAAAAACACAAATACTGAAATTTTACCTTCACATTCTTATTTATTTCAAATTTTTTTTAAAAAAAAATGCACTCACACACGTTTTAACTTTTTATCCGCATCCTAAATTGTCTGCTTTTCCGAAAAATCCCAAACTGCTCCAGAAAGAAAAATACAAGATAGGAGCCTTTGCATGTTAACAATACATTTCATTCCAGAACAGAAACATTCATTTCGCTTCTTCAGAAATATCTCAGCCGTCACAAAACTAAAAAAAGAAAAGAAAAAGAACTATGCATCTGTTCCTTGCATATAAGTTGTATCTAAAATCCCAATATTGCATCATTCCATGCAAACACCTGCAACAGGCCTAAAAATACGCGGAACTTCTGTAGAAGAGAATATTTTCCGAGCCCGTTTTGATAATAACAGAAAGCGCAAAACTTGGAAAGTTTCATTAAGGACTGCGACGAGAAGAATCATCTTAAATAACAACATGGAGTCTCCCCCCCCCCTGCCCCCCTTTAGATGTATTTTTTAGTCTGCAACTTTGCCCACTTGATGGTAGTGTTATTACAACCACATTATATGTCGCGCGCGGGGAGAGGCTTATGTTGAATGGACAAATCGCGTGACGCCAGATAAAAGGTTTGATGCATATATTTGATGGAGTGACAGCAGTTGCATTATTGTGTCGGAGTTGTTTCATCTGAGTTGCAAGTAAAGCAGACATTTTTTTCCCTGGGGTGTTAGAATGAAGGCATTATCTTTCTCTTTCCATTTGTTTTCTTTCTTACTGATTTATTTTTGCTTTTCTTATCAGGTTTTTCTCTCTCAATAATGTTTGAGAGCGTTTGGCATAGAAACTTTATTTCGAACTTGCAGAATGACAGTAGATTTCAGTGTATGGAATTTAAATACATGTTCTCCATTATAATAAGGCTGTCTTCACCTGATATTTGGGAATAAAACCCAAATCGGTGAAGAAAGGTGGAAAAATGTTTTAATATTAATTATTGTATACTTGCTTCACATACTTATACATAGTTTATATTTTAATAATTTATTTTCTTTCGTACCAACTGATTTTTTTCTTATATTCAAGAAATTTCTTACTTCATCTCCTACATTTCAAAATTTAAAAACAATGTACTTAAAACTAAAATGCTAATTTTAAAATCCATGGTGATTTTAAAAAATTGCTCATTTATGAGTTTTTTTCAGATATAAGGATCCACACATTTATGAAACGAATATGTACCGAAAAATCACAACAGCTTTTAGTAGGATTTCTGTCTCGGATTATCTTCTGAAAATATATTTCACAATTGGGGCTTCATCTAGAGTATTCAACATTGTCATATTTAACTTTTATCTTAGTATTCTAAATTATATAGAATGCAGAAGTAAACGTTTCTCTAAATAATATGATTAAAAACTTTTTAGCTCTATTTACTCAAACGATGAATTATTAAAGTTATTTATTTCTATTAAATTTTGTATAGTAGTTGGATTATAAATGCTTATTATTTTCGATCACAGTAAAACAGGAAAGCTTAAAAGTAAAATTCTTAAAAAAATCTTATTCTTTGGCTCTTCTCTCTCGAAAGTTTCCTGACCTCTGATCTAAGGGCTATTGGATCAATAAATATTTTTAAAGATCTGAGAAAATATCTCTTAAAAGAAGTTGTGTTTTCTAAAATCACCCAAAAATGTCATCATAGAAGAAACGTTCAGTTCTTAAATAATTTTATTTATTTTATTGTAATTAAATTAATACAAGGGTGCAGAGATATTCTTATTGGTAGAGAAACTGACTAGTAACGGAAGACCAGACATCTTCGTGGAGTTATGCACATTAAACTCTTTAGTTCTTATCATGAATTTAGAAGTTAGAGAAGAGCAGATAACGAAAAGAACACTCTGCATTAGTGTGGCTTAAGAATTGAAAGATTAGAAAGAAAGTCAAGGGAAAGCTTTCGTCACATGGGGGGTCTGTGGTTCACAATTATGAGGTCCGCTACAAACACATTTCATGACGCTTTTAGAACAACTTTTAAAAAACAATATCTTAATTTGGTAATGTAATTAGTTTTGCTATAGGATTAACATAACTAGAATAGACTAAAACCTCAATAAAACTGAAGAATTAACGAAAGTTCGTAACACCTTTTTTGAATAATGGACCAACACGAAACATCAATCCAACAAATTTCTGGAAAAAAACAAGTTATTTACTTTTTAATAACGCATTACTCACATCCTCTGTTTATATGCTTTTATCTCACAAGATCTTATCATCTAGGAAGTACAGAGGTAGGGAAAAACCCTGAAAAATGTTTTATTAAAACCGCATAGCCCAACAACGCTTCGCTTAATCTCACGAAATATTCCACAGCTATTACCGACACTCATAAATCTATCTTCCTCAGCTTAATACCACAGATAAATGTTTCCAATTTTCTTCCCGGCACGTTAATATTCCAACAACGCAGGTGAGAGAACAAAACGAGACTTCGCACAAGATCGCCATTTTATCGACAGCGATCAGATGTAGACATGCGATAGCCAGATTCATTCAACTCTGCATTAGAATTTTGTATGAGCTTTTTCTCTTAATCGCAATCCACTTAGTTCTGCCAGGGTGGCCCAACACTTTTAAGAAGCTGTGAAGAGAAGTTCTTTGTTCTTCTCTTGTTTGGAAGGTGGTCTTTTATTGCATGGACGTTCTGATTGTTTATCATTTAGGATTATCTCTAATTTATGAGATAGGTATGATAATCTTTTCAGATAAGGCAATCCCTATCTCTTTCTCTCTCTAAGTTTCGCTGGAATCTTGCTATATACATTTATTTTAATGATAAATTGGCGTCTAAGATAGCCACTATTGTGTTACGCAGATTATTGGTTGTAAAATAAGATATCTTTGTGGAAGATAATTAAGATGTCTTCTTAGAGTGTTTTTTTCCCGACGTATTGTGCTTAAGTGCATTCGATTCTTATGAAATTGAAAAACATGAATGTCTTAGCATTCATGTCGCAGATCTTGCACATAATCGGAACGTACATGATTACAAAACATGAATGTGAACAATATATACTTGGTCAGAACAAAAGTGTATAATATTAATTATCGAAACAGTTACAAGAGATCCAATGGTATTTTAAAGTGGCTTTAAAAAAGAAAAAAACGCATGAAAACAGGCTGCATGTGGGAAACGTAAGATAACACATAGCTATGAGTAAAATTATGTTCCAAATTAACTGACAGGAAATAAAAAAATGAATTCATCTTAGTTAAATTCTCTTCAGAAAGGTTTAATTTCTAAAAATGAAGATTCTGATATATTGAATTATGTTTTGTGTAAGATATGAGTTGATTAAATTAAAGATGCAATAATGTGAATGCAATATTTTAATCTTGACAATGATTGTATTTGATGGGAATAAAAAGGTTAGTTTTCTTTCGTGTTTCTAGAAAATATACTTTAAATATCCTTTAATAAAAAATGCACAATGCCTATAAAAGAGGCTTCGGAAATAAATAAATAAATAATAATTGCGAAATGTATGCAGTAAATTATAAAATCGCTAATCATAATATTTCCATAAACGAACAACTATAAGGATTAGGAAAATTTTTCGCTGATTATTATTCGATACAATATCTATATGCAATAAGGAAATCTTACGTGTGTAAAGTGATATTTTACGTAAATAGGAAATGTACACTATTTTGCAGAAAAACAAAAGCAAGTACCATAAAGATAAATAACTGTTTTTATTGAAATTAACGAGGAAGAATGTCAACATCACATAGGCAGTCCAGAAACAAGGGAGTTGTATGAAGCGTGGCATTATCTTATTAGAAAAGACTTCAACATGTGCCTTGAAGGATGATGCCAATGTTCATCAACATATATCTAAGCTATTTAAAATATGCACAATGACTAGAAGTGACCTGTTATCGTAAGAAATAGCAGTCCATATTATCAATCAAAGGATAGTGGCTGCAAGCTTTTTCTAAACAAAAATTGATGCGTGTCACTGGGTCTGGTTCCTCCTTTCATGGATCTGATGGTTATCTACTCATAAACTGAGACCGGGGGATTCATCGGTAAAAACTAATTGATACCAGTTTGCTGGCATCTATGATGATCAATCTCAACACCACTATATGCTACCCTGTGAATGTTGTACATTTAGAAGTCGTTATGAATATAAACCCGTTACTGCTACGCTCCGTGAAATGATAACCATTGAGAACCCATGAGAACTCTTTGAAATGATAACCATTGAGAACCCATGAGAACTCTTTGAAATGATAACCATTGTTCACCATGAATAGATGGTGGACACCAACGCCGTTGCAGTTTGGGCTTATGGTACATTTTGCCTCGTATTCGTGTCTGCCGATGAGTCTCTTGCAGCAATCATTGCTGCCAATACCTTTCGACAGTAGTATCCATAAGGTGCAAGTGGGGTGAGGACGTATTGTTGACGGTATGAGTAGCTATCAAGTACTCTGCCCATTCGACAACGTTTGAATTTTTCCATTTGGCTGAAGACAATGTCGTAACGACAGTGTTGGTTGTGTCTGCAGGGAACTGCAATGCTAACAACGAGAAAAGATTAACATCTTCAATTGTTATCTGTTCTACACAATGATAGTTGTACAGTAGAAAAGGCGGACAGTGACCGAATTTAATATTCAGTGGTCTTGATAATTTAGTCATTTGCGCACAGGTGATAAGATTATTTTTAACAATAATTCGGATTTTTTTTTCGTGTAAAGAGTGCATTAATCTCACAAGTATATTAATAAAAATGCGAAGAAAATCAAGCTTACACGAAATAGTACAATGTATTGTGCAATTTATAATCTAAAAAAAATATTTGCAGAAGGAAATTCTGGTCATGAAATAATCTCTTTGTAGTATTTAAAATAAATTGATTATTTTATAAATAAATTTATGCTTGGGATTGCTCTCTTGTTTATAAAAATATGCTCTATTTAAATTATTCAATTATAAACTTATTAATAATTATCAAATAAATTTATTTATTTCAAGCGTGGAAAATTGAATGCAAATAGTCAAAATGACATGAAAAAATGTATATTGTATAATTTTTTTAAAAATTTATTTAAACGAATGAATTTTCTTAACTTTAAAGCAATGTGCGGATTTCATTAGTCAAATTGTACAGATTTTCACCAAAATAAAACTACAAAACTACACCTTACAATTGCATTTAAAGTAACTTTTATTTCACATTTAAAAACTTGAGACTAGTGATACAATTCTATTTCATTTATTAATTTAAAAGTTTAAAGCAGTACGGATGTAATCGACAATTTATTACACATAGCTGTAAAAATTTTCTCTTCTATCTATGATAATAAAAGAATACATCGATATAAAAATGTAAAAAATATATATATAATTAAAAGCTATATATAAATTACTATTGCATTTTATGTTCAGGATATTTAACCTAAATAATTGGGAATTAAATTAACATAATAGTCTTAATGTACTTGAATACTGCAATATCTTCCAATTAGACATAAATTAAACTCTCAGAGCTTTAGTTATATCTCGTTGCTGGGAATTAAAACATTTTATTAATATTCTCCTGAAAAGAGATAGCTTTTTTTGATAAGTCTTCATTTTCAGTTGAATATTAATCGAATTTTTCAGTTCACACATCTGTTCATTCCAGAACAAACAACACCAGAACGGAAGCTAGATATGTTTCGACGACTAACTCTCCATGCAATAATACCACTGTTTCCCACCCATTCCTTTCAATAACATTATTTTCGCCACAAAATCCTTCATTTTCGATTCTATCTGGCAATATCTTTTTCAATCAATCCTTCCATCCATCAAAGTCAAGACTCTTCCACACATCGATGCAGCATTCTCATTACTCAATCAGTTCACGTCTGGGCTTTAGCTCACTGTCGCGCCACCATTTAGCTCTAACAACACACAACTTAAGAGCCCTGTCATTGTTCCAAGAAAACTGGAAAGAAGCAGAAACATTTTATGGGCAAGATGCAAAGAAGCAGAAAAGGGAGGGGAAGAAAAAAAAGGACATAATCTTCGATTGTATCCTGTTCGCGAGGACGATTGGGAAAGGAAATAGCTCTTTGGGCTGCTCGAACTAAATGTGGAAATTTGGTAGGATTAGACGTGTTGTTGGTGCTTAGCAGTCCTCGCTAGAGATACTGTTTCCACGATCATTTTTGACGGGTAGGTGGATCCTATTTGCCTGCTTGATTGATTGAGTGCTACATTGTCAGACACACTACCACTGCTCGGAAAAGGATTAGTGTTCGATTGGAATTAATATCTATTGATAAAATAAACAGGTATAAGGAAAATACCAAAGTATAAACTACAACAATTGATATATTTTATGTAAAAGATAGTTATATATCTCCTTGAATGTAACAGTTAATACGCAGGGAAAATATGATTTCGCTGATTAAGATGCATTCTCGAAACCATTCCCATATAATATTTTTTCCAGTTTTTAAATAAAATCTGAAGGTGTTAATATATGGAATATATTTAAGAGGGTTATCTTAACTGATCTTGATTTAATGTCACTTCAAGAGTATACAAGAACTAAGAGAAATATACTTCGTAATTTTGAGCCATGAAAAAATTATTAAGTGAAGAGGAAATCACTAGAGCTGGTATCTTGCTTTTCTTGCTTCCGAACTGGATAACTTGGAGGCTCAGCTCCATTTATCTCGTATAGATTTTACATGGAGCGTAAACTACACATGAGGCTTTACTTTTCTAGAAAAAAAATATGTAGGTATAAACTTAAATTTTTTTTTTCAACAACCTTTTTTTTTAAAAAAAAAATTATTTGAAAAAATTTAATTATTTTGTTATTATTATTATTAAATTATATTATTATTATTTATTTTATTTTTTTAAATTATATTATTATTATTTATTTTATTATTATTATTATTATAAATTTTTTATTAATATTTATTTTATTATTATAATCCAAATTATTATTATTAATTTTGTATTGCATTCAATCATGAAAAATAATGTGTTAAAATGAATAAAAATTTAAAATTAAGGACCTTGCAAACGATTTTTGCATATTAATTATTAAAATATTATTCAATAGTACTTTTTTAGTGTATCCATATTGTTAGTTACCCAATATTTTTAACATTGTGTATGAAATAATTCTGAAGTATTTGAAGAACATGTTTAAATTAATATAGAATCTAGCAAAAAAAAAACTTATTTACAAATATTTATTACTGGTAAAATTCAATAATGTTTTACTATTCCACACAATTGCAAGAAAACAAATAAGAGGGAAAAGACATGGTATTTATACTTTTGGCACAACTAACTAAAATACCGTTCTTAACACGAGATAAATCCTTAAAAATAAAACTCAACAATCCAACTAAAAAGAGGAATCATTGTTTTAAACGAGTGCCGAATCCGGCGTAACATACAAATCCAAAAAATTATATTTTATTTTTTAAAGAGAGCATACCTTTTCCTCCTAAGAAAATTTATTAATTTCAATTTGATTATCTAGCAAAAATATTTAGTGGAAATAATTTCAAACCAAAACAGAAAATGGACGGGACAAAAAGATAGCCAAAAGTGAAGGAATTAAAAGAACATGGAGTACAAATTATATGAAAGAAAACTAATAACAGAAATACTAGGAACAATACTAGAGATAGCTTGGTAAACTATGTAAAACGTTTCTCCATCTGATGGAAAGATGTACAAATTGTCCGCAATGGTGATTCTAGATAATAACCCAGCAGCTAAATCTAACCAATTCAGCTTATAAATAAAGTAGGCTTAGTTTTTGATAGAACTACAGACAAATGCAAAAGTAGAAATTATAATCAAAAATCAAATAATATAATTTGTCAAAACTAAATTATAATTGTTGAAATAATATGTTTTTGTAATTTATTTGAAAAAGCTGTAATTCTGTTGTTATGTGGTAATTTACGCGATTCTACTACAAAGAACAAAAAATTGAACAAATATAGCGATAGATAAATATATTGATAATGAAAATAAAAAAACGATCTCCAAAAAATACATTGAGAATACTTTCGAAGATAAATTCTGATATCATATTACCAAAACAATAAAAAATCGGCTCAAAATTTAATAAAAAAAAAATTGAAATGAATCTTGGAAAAATTAACTTCGAAGCACCATAATCATCCATAGTTTCAACATTTCAAATTTCAAGCATCTGGAAAAAAATTTCTGGGTTTTTTTTTTTTTTTTTTTTTGTATTTTTTGTGTTACACTACACATACTCTTTTTTTTTTTCAATTCCTGCTATTCGTTCACACTCTTCCTAAATATATATATATATATAGTTCATTTTTATTCATTCACTCAAGTTCAAATACATTTTTTTAAACTTGTAGTGGATGACACTTGATGCTAATAATGGTTTTTCAAATATTAATTCATTAATGCTTTTAATTAATGAATAAATAATAACCAATAGTCCAACACCATATACAAAAAGGAAAATCGCTGGTTGTGTCCTTGTAGTGCAATGGATAGCGCGTTGTACTTCTTATTCAAAGGTCGTGGGCTCGAATCCCACCTGAGATGGCCTAGTTTCTGAGAATAAATTTTCTTTTTAATATCATTTTATTAGAATAATTAAATTTAATTAATGAATAAATAGAATAAACAAAAATAATAGTCCAACACCTTATATAGAAAGGAAAATGGAAAATTGCAAGGAAAATCGCTTTCTATTTTGTCACTAAATGTTGTGATTGTGTCACATATACATATTTATATTAATTGTAATTATTTAATAAAAATAACTAAATTAAAATGTTTCTTTGTTTTGACCTACGTAAGAATTGACTTAATTTTTTATATATTACTTATTTAAGTATATGTTGATTGCAAATCTTTTCCCTGCTATTTGAACGTCCTTCTGTCTTACATACAGCATAACCCGAATAGATACTAAAGCGCCTGTGAAACGCACACAGGAGTGATTTTATTTTTATAGACAAGCACCGAATTGAGAAAATAAAACAAACTCTACTTCTTTTTAAGTGCTTCCCTTTTGTTTGTTTTTGCAGGCTCTGTTGTGATCCGGTGAGGGGCAAGAATTCAAACCTTAAACAAACGGAGAAGAGATTTCGCGGATGCTTGAACAGCAGGAGAGCTGGCGAAGAAGACTTCTGCCTAAAAAAGCTGGATCAAGTCACTCCTTGGCATTATCGGTGACAACTTTCAACTCGCTCCTCCGCTTAATACTTCAGCTGTTACGGATTAGCAAGAACTTCTGCGAACTACTCCTTATTAGTGCTCTGGAATCCCAGGAACAGACTTGACGGTTTTAAACAAACTTGTTTTCAGTGTTTGCAGGGGAAAAAAGTAGTACTAAGAAAACGGAAGGAAGCGGCATGCGTCTTTGAAACGCAAGACTCCTCCACCGTTGTTTCATGACGCAAGAGAGAAAAAGCATTAATGTTTGTTTTACATAGAATTCAGGGCACGTCAGAAGCTGAGAAAAGAAGAGGATGAAAGTATTGCTAATTTAGTCTTTTTAATAACTCAATGTGATTGAACTAAAAGTTAATGAAGATTATATACAATAAATAATAGTTAATTCCCTTTTCGAATTGATAATCATTAAAAGAAACCATTTAGATAATGAATCGCAGTTTCTATTGTTTAAAAGTAAAAAATGCCGTTTCTTTTCGAAATGGAAAATGGATATGCATAAGAAAGTTTCCTTTTAAATTTATAAGAATTACTTCTTATAAAATTTTTAGCCATATTAAATGTAATACCTTAATGATCAAAAGTAACAAAATTCTTCAATGTTAAAAATGGCACACACAAGTTTTTCAGAATATTTTTAAATGATCGGTAATAAAATGCGCAAAAACAAAACAATTATATTTATCAAATGTTTTTACATGTTCAGTTTTTATTTACAGTTAACTAAACTTTTGAATTAGTCTCTTCTTTAGCATTTAGTTCCATACCTTTAAACCCGATTGTGCAGTACTTCGATTGGATGAAACTAATCAAAGTAAAATTTACAAACTTGTATGATTTTAGCGAAAATGTCAAATCAAATAAGATAGTAAAAATTATCAATGAGTTAATACTTCTCAACAACGCTCAACTTCTCTTAAAGTCGAGAGCAATACTTTTCAACTCCAAGTAAAAGCGAGGAAGCCCCACTAGCGACTAAAATTTAAATTAAACATTAAACACGTCGCAAAAATCATCTTCAGAAACTGAAAAAGAGTATAACTTTCCTTTATCCTATTGTTGTTTTAAAAATTAATTTTATTTCTGTTTTTTAATTTACTTAAAGATTTTTTTAATTCAAATGTTTCCATGTTAAGTTTCTTTTCTTTCAATTAGAGTTGAAAATATTTCAAAGGATTTCTTTGAATAAATTGTCATCTAGAATATCTTATATTTTATCTTCATAAGAGTAGGATTCAAATGCCTCATTCATTTTTATACAAACAATTAAAATAAGGATTGAAATAATCTGTCTGTTTTAATTTTAAAGATTGCCAATTGAACTGATCCCGCATAGCTCCCAGTTTTTCACGTACAGTTTTTTATTTTCTTTTCTTCAATTCCAGCTATCTGAGGAAAATTCTATTAATTGCTTAGAATATTTTGTTTCCAAGAAATTAGTCTTCTCTCTTCTCATTTGATTAAAATAAAAATATCAGTTAAGCAGAATTTACTTAATATAATTACCTCCAAGAATATGATTATCACCAAATAAAAAATAAAGGGATATTTATTAGCTTTATTCAATTTATATAATTTAAAAACTTTTCTTATTGTTTTTCTACCCACTGGACCTACAATGAAGAGATTTTATGTGAATAACATACACGTACACCCACGCATATTACAAATCTTGTTTTAAAAAATATATATATTAAAAAATTTTATTTGAATTTAAATAAATGAAAAGAATTTAATCTTAATTCTTACCTATTTAAAACAAATTCAATATATTGAAATATATGAAGTATTAGAAGCATGTTTGAAAAAAAAATTACAAGGTTATTTCATTATTGTATGAAATTATCTTTCCAAATACTAACATTTCCGTATTAAATGGCGGATAATATTTCCCAAAATAACATAGTTTAAATCAGTTGTGACGGGTCTATTCGCGTTCTTCCTGCTAATAGTCTTCTTGAAAAATATTGGGTCTGTAAAAATTATTTTATTGAAAACTTTCCTTCGAAGAAGAAGATGCAATTATGCAAATCAAGGCTTGTATTTAAAGATTAAACTTTCGAGTAGGAAAGAGAGAGGTTAGGAGTTAATGAATAACATGAAGATTAACGTAAAGTTTGTCGAGAGCACTTCATAGATTATTTTATTAATATTAAGATCGACGATTTCGTCAATTAGTTGTTAAATTGGATTTGATCCGTATGAATTGTGGATTACTTTAGATATTATCTTCAAACATAAGAAAGTGTATTGCCTGGAAGTGCTAAGTGTAAGAGATCCTACTTATTATTTATCCCGTCTACTTCGCGATTGCTCCCCATATTTATCAATTGGTGCATTTCTTAACTTAGATTGATGAATTTGTGTTTTTGTTGAGAATAGTAAATAAATTATATTGTTTTGATTATGGCTAGTTTTCCTTCTAAGCTAGCTAGCTAATGGATGGGATAGCCTATCCATTACGCAGTTAGTTTATATTTGATTATGTAAATTGAATTATTAAACACCGGTGTTTTTATGAAAGAAAATTTTTTGAAATTAAATTGAAGACAAAAGCAAGCATAAAAATATTTTAACACAAAGGAGAAAAGATACAATTAACTTATTTTTCGAAAATCTTTGCTATGTTTTCAGGCCCGCAGTTATTAGTTTTTATAGCCTTTCCTCTGCTAGATCTAATAATTAATATCAATCTCACGAAAGAAAAATACTTATCCCTTGAAGATTTCAATAAAATGTAATGAAAAAGTTTTCAAAATGTGTTTGCTTAAATTTTTTACTTGTTGTTAA
Organism: Trichonephila clavata; assembly: GCA_019973975.1. NCBI lineage: Eukaryota > Metazoa > Arthropoda > Arachnida > Araneae > Nephilidae > Trichonephila > Trichonephila clavata. Next base: position 175,448 of record BMAO01030078.1, read on the forward strand.
TTTATCGTATAGCTTGCTATCTTATATACATCATTAACAAAAATTTAAAGTTTCCTTAGAAATAAAAACAATTGTAAATTCGTTTGAGACGAATTTTCTGTTGGTTAAATATTTTGTCTCCTTTTTGATTTTTAACATTGAGATTACTTGAATCAAACACACAATTTTGTTCTTAGTTATTGAGAACGTTTAAAAATAAATGTAAAGTTTTTTAAATACAATAAAATTAAAATATTTTCTAAAAATGAGATACAATTTTTATTCAAATAAAAAAAAATTAACGATAAAATTTTAAAATCTCAGCATATGTGATTTTTGAAAAATTTGCTATGCTAAAAGATTTTCAATAATATTAAATTTACTCTTATCATGTTCAAAATTCAAATTATGCCTATGTTAAACGTTTACTAGTTGCATTGGCGCACGCAAGAATTTTTCATGGGGGGGGGGGGGTCAAAAGCCAACCATTCTCGTATCATACCCCAATAAGCCGCCAAAACATTTTTTTTTTGTTGATTTTGCTCGATTACAGAGAACAAAAAAACAATAAGAAATAAATTATTGAATTGATAATTAGTATTGTGACGGATCTCTACGCGACCTTCTTATTAATCCTTTTGGGGAAACTTTGGGGCTAGCATTCCCATTAATTCACAGCCATCCCTCAAGAAGAAACCCTTATATGGAGATTAGTTTGACTACATAAAGTCAAGGTTTTGTAATTGTAAAATAGAAGGAGCAGAGGAACTTTGGTGGAGATACATAGGTGAGATTTAATTCATTATCACAACCTGAATTAAGAACAGAGTTTGTCTCTATAATAAGTGGATTGAGAATTAATAATCTAAGACAGATTAGATTAGATTAAATTAAATAGATTACTTGCGCCTGTTTATTTAGAGTATATTGCTTTCTTTATATCACTCCTAGGGTCTTCTCTTGTAGTTTCACTTGGGTTGATTGGTGTGCTTTAATAATAATAAAATAATAATTATTATGGAAGTTTCTGGTGATGTTTTGTCCCCCCCCCCTCACACCCTTAGGTAGGCAGGACGGTGAAGGAGCGACTTCAAATAGAAGTCTCACAGTATTAATTAACAAAACTTTATTTAATTTTGCATGCTTTGTACATAAGATTATAATCAATCAGAAAAAAAAAACCAAGGTTGGGGTGTTCTGGACCCCCCCCCCCCCCCCCTTTTGTGTGCACCACTGACTTCATACATTCTTAGTTCTCCAATATCAATTTCATTTAAATTAAAATTATATGAATGAAACAGAATTAATCCCTTAAATAATTGTTTACGTTTACTATTCAATTCCAATTTAATTTAAAGTTATTTATTTACAGATGAGCAACAGATCATTTTTAAAGATTGCGATACAAAACACGAGCGTTTTACTCTGATACGCAAGATTTTAAAAATAATAACAACAAACAAATCTTGAATAATGCTTATGATCTACTACAAATGATAGTTTCGTAAAACTCTTTCATGGTTGGCCAATACAGAGAATGTTCTAATCCGATTTACGTTGAAGCATTAAACGTGATACCCTTTATCGATAACCCCTGGCAAAATGATTATTCATTCCTGATAAACAGAACAGCATTCAGTGAATACCAAATTTTCATGGCTCTTTAGGATTATACATTTTCATGCATCACAGCTTTAATTATTCTACTGATTTATCGCATTCGAAAATTATGCTCAGAATGCGAGTCAACCTTGTTACTCAAAATGGAATGATATCGTTATTTCGGAGAAAATTATTTATCGCTAGTTTTCAGTAAGTAAAATCAGTTCTCACCAATGTAATATGCTTAGCCAATGTTACATTCATCTATAAGAAAAAGTGATAAGAGATTTTTATCTAATATTTTTTTTAAATCCCTCTGGATTATAACATGTGTAAACGTGTTCTGAAAATGAAATTTTCTGACTCTGTTAAAAAAGTTTAGCATGCAAGTTGTTACGTTTTTTTTAAAAAAAAGTTAGCGCAAGCCATATTTGAATTAAATCAAACGATAATTTTTGTTTCTTAAACGGGGATATTATTTTTTTATAACCAGCAGTATTTCTAGAAAAAAAAATTGTACTTTTTTAATCCGGTACCATTAAGTAGAGGTAGTATTTCTATTGTGGATACAGATTCTAATTTAAATAGAATTAGCGGACTGTACGTTTTAAATCGAGATTAAAAAATTAATTTAATGAATTTAAGAACAGGAATGAATAATTTAGAACAGATTATTAGGAATAGAATTTTGACATCAGAATTTTAACATTAAAAAATTAACAAGAACAAAGTTCTAACATTCTTAACTTTATTCCATGTATCGATTCATGCATATAACAGTTACAGTTACAGGTTTTGTGGGATATGGAGCAACAAGTGCTTTTATTCCTTTGCGATGGATAGACGCGTCTTTCCCTTCTTATTTAGTATATAACAAAGAATGTCATCTTCTGAAGAAAGACTTTCAAAAGTTATTTATTAATTGTTGCATGTTCCAAAAGTTCTCTGAAGATGATGTTACTGCATGAGTCTATCTTCAGTATATTCCTCAAGTTGAGAAGTATAATTGTCATAAATTAAGAGAATGTATTCTAAGTCATTATTTTCTTTGCAGGTATCACATAAAATTATTCGTTAATTGATATTTGTGCAGGAGCCCTGGAGTTATAATCCTCGTACTAATAATGCGAATACCTAGTATCTCTTCTCATCTATTAGTGGTTCAATTAGATATTGTTTCTATAGAGGAATGTTTCCTTAAGTATAACGTAAGAATATATAGCAAATAATCAAAACCAAACAATCTGCTGCCAGATATTTTACATGAATAGAAACGTGTGACAAATAAAAAATAATTAAATACGTTGGAGTAGCATCAGATCATGAGCCAACACTATCTCTTCGAAAAACTATTAAAATAAAAAATTCGTCCTTCATTCAATAATTATTTCGTAAATCTAAATATTTCTTAATATTTTCAGTATTTAAAATGACAATTTTATTTCCTTCTCGTTTTAAATGGCTATTAAATGATACCTAACATATGAGAATTGCTACCATTTTTTTAAAAATTAACACGAACCATGCTTCGATTAAATCAAACGATAATGTTTGTTTTGTTAAATAAAGTTATTATTTTCTTACAACTGGTAGTACCTTACAGGGAATTGTATTTTTTTAATCCGGTAGAAAGAGTAGAGAGTAGTATTTACAAGAAGCTCTTGATTCTATCTCCGAAAAACATTGAAACAAAAAAACACTCCTTCAGTCAATAATAGTTTCGTAAATAGAAGGGTTTTTTAATATTTTCGAAATTTAAAATGACAAATTTATTTCACTCTCGGCTTAAGTGACTATAAATGAAATCCAATATATGTAAATTATCATTTCTCCTTTAAAAAAAATAACATAAACCATCTTTGGATAAAATCAAACGATAATTTTTGCTTTCTTACATAGAATTATTATTATTATTTTTACAGCCGGTAGTGTTTTTTATAAGGAGTTGTAGTTTTTAATTATGTAGTGTTAACAAGGAGCTGTGTTTTTATCTCTGAAAAACAATTAAGTAAAAAATTTCTTCTTCATTCAAAAACAGTTTCGTAAATTGGAATATTTTTTAATACTTTTCTAATTAAAAATGGCAATTTTATTTCATTTTCGTATTAAGCGACAATTAAATGACACCTTAAGTTTTATATTGTCAATTAACATTTGCACTTTAATGAAAAAAACCTGACATATTATTATGTATTCAGAATATAACTGAATCACATGTAAATTGAATACATTAAAAATTTTTATCTTACTATGCAAATTAATTTTGAGCCATTGTTATCAAAACTTTTAAAGAAATAACAAAACAAAAAAAAACGCATGGTACTAAGCAGAATTTAATCTGCAAATATTATTTTCAAATATAAAAAAAGAGAAAAAAAAATGGAAGGGAAAAAAATGTTAACTTAAGCAACAAATTAGCAGATATATTTTTTTAAAAAATCGCAAGTCAGAATCTTGTCACAGCATTTTTTTTTTTTCATGTAGAAAACTAAAGGTATACGCTTCCATATTTCAGGACTCAGCATTCGTGGTCATAAATCATGTGATCGGACACCTTGCTGTCGTTTTGCGTGTCACAACGAGACAACGATAAATCCTACGCAAGTGTCATGGAAAACGGTTGAGGGAGGCACGATTGGCGTGGGAGGTTGCACATCGTGTGAACTAACAGGCAACTTGTCGACACACTTCTATCCCTTTCATCTTTTTCACTTCGAAAATTGGCGCTGCTCACCATATCTACAAAAGCCTTTCACTTCAAACAAATAGCCTGTGTGTGTGTGTACAAGGTTTTATTCAACAGAAATTCTGCACACGTTTCCCGTTTTTGTTATTTTAGTAGGTGTTTATAATGGGAAATAATGAAGTAAGAAAAGAATTTTATGGGTGTTCAATTTAAATTTGCGACCATAAAAATTATAATTAAGTATGTTTTTACTGGATTTTGTTCGTTAATGTAATTTATCGTCATATATCAACTTATAGTATTAAAATTACTTTAATCTAGTTAAATCAACATAATTATATTAAATCTATCCCAAAATTTTGCAATATTTATTCTAGTTTGAATCAGGTAAATATTTTGAGCTTGAATTTTTATTTACATCGGAATTTTTAAATCATGGTCCCGCAATGAAAAAGTAGGAGTTTCCTGCTCTTAATCTTCACATCACTTGAGGACTTTATAGTCAGGTTCCATTTAACGTGCTGCAGCTCCCATTAATCATACTGAGGGATTTTTAATGGTATCCAGATTCGAAACTCTCTCATAAGTATTGAGTTAATGCTAAAAAACGCAACAAAAAAAATCAAATGAAAAAATTTTATTATTATTTTTTGTTTAAAAAAGGGCATATATTAATATTAACATACTAAACGTATTGTCTACGCGATATTTTGATTTTTCGTACTAGTACTTTTCTACAAATAAACTTAAAAGGGTGCGCAAATAACGCATTCTATTTCGCAAGTAAAATGCAAAACTTAACTAAAAACTTTCCGAAAGAGGAATTCCTAAAACCATAGACTTTCTTTCAATTGTGCCAAAAGAAACAAAAAATTTTTTACAGTAACAAAGTAACAGTAACTTACAGTAACATATTTATCTTATTGAAATGACCTTGAAAAAATTACAATAAATAGTAAACTCTAAGAAATACTGCTCAACTAATTACAATTTCTGCCAGGAAAAGCTTAGGAAAAATCTGGAACAGTTCCTTGCATTATATGGAGAAACCTTATATAAAAGGGTATTGAGAAATTGAAAAAAATTAGACTCTGATGAAGTCTCTGTATAGTAATATATATTTTATTTATCTAAAAGCAATGTTTCTTTGAATAAAAGTTATTTCTATGTAGAGGCATTCGACAGATTAAATAGACAGTAACAAAAATTTCAGACGGGCTTTATTTTACAGTGGAATGAAGTCAGACGAAGAGCGCCATCTGGTTTATGAATAAACAACATTCTTTTTCACTGACTTGTTAAAATATAATAATTCTTCCTTTTAATTGCTGGGAAAGTTTTCCTATATATAATTTAATAGTCAATACAAATCATAAAAACAATTGTGCTTATCATAGCCCAATTTAGATTGCACATGTATCATAATTTTCAAATTGTGGATATGGAACGTATAAGGCTCGACAAATCAAAAAGGCAGTAGTAGCACTCATCTCAAATACAGAAAGAATTCCCTTTGCTCCTCTGCATTTTAAACATAATTTTAAAAGTCTTTAATTTTGCTTTATGTTGCAATAAAATTAAACAGTTTTTATCTCAATAATTACGAAGAAATATAAGATTTTAAAATGTTGCTGGATTTTCGAAAATTAGCCATCTTAGACGAAACAAGCTGCACAAAAAAAAGCTTGTAGACATAATTTTCTCAGAAGTATGTTTTATTTCGCTTTGGATGCCTTAAAAAAGACGATTAAAATTCAAACCGTTTAAAATTTAGAAAAACTGAATATAATTTAAAAACAATATGCAAAGGAATATGTAGGCAATAAAAATCAATTTAATTTAATAAAGAGAGAGTGTTTTACTTGCTTTTTGATCAACAAGCTAGATAAAAATGGAGAAAATCGCATAAAACCTTTTGATTAGGGTTTGAGGCTATTTAATTAAAAAATTACAAATTATCATTATAAGGAGGGAGGGACTAGTTAAAGAGAACATATAGATCTTCATGCAAATTTTAAATTTTAAAAAAGAAGAAAAAGAGATTATATTGTATGAATTTAGATACATGGAACTAAAATGACAAGTAAGGTCAAAAAGCTTTATTTTATCTCAAAAGTATATTTTTTATTTAAATCCAAATGGAATTATATTCAATCAAAATTTTCAAGATTTTAATATAATTCTTATGCTTCTCTATAATACTGAAATTTCTGGTATTTTCTCCCTCTAAACTTTGACTCGATATATGGTTGCTTTTTCTTTGTTGATTCTATCTATTTTGTGCTTTATTCCTTTTATATTTTATGTAAGCAAAATTTCTTACGGTATATAAATACTGTACTTTTTGTTGCTTACTAAACACAGAAGCGTTATTTTTTAAAGAAAATTTATTTTATTGAATTATTTAATACGTATTTGTGAAAAAAAGTAATTAAAAACCCCATTTCCTTCTCATAAGAAATAATAAATAGAAGTTGTTTGAAAAGTTATTTCAACATATTTTGAAAAGTTTTTCAATTATACTTAAGTTAAAAATTAAATTTTCAATCCATTTTTAAATGTTATTCTACTTGGTTGCATGAATTACGCCAAGCTAAAAAGTCTCAAATGGCTGTCTGATAATCTGTTGAAAGGAAGTCTCATTATCAGTTGTATTTTTACTTTAAAATCATATTTTATTCAGATTACTTTTTAACTAAAATTGAATTTAAGAGCTTTATTTTTTCCCGGAATAAGTTAAATATAATTCAATTTTTATTTACACCAGGGTATTTAATCCCTTTTCCTACATAGACGGAATTCAACCTAAAAAGTATGGTGTTGAAAATGTTGTTGTTGGTTTGATATTAATTTTCATGAAACCTTCCCGAATTTTTTTGGTCTGCCGAAAAAACAATAACGAAATGGATACCAGATTCATGTATAGACTCATTTTGTCTTCCTTTCCGAAAATTCAAAGTAATTGATATCCTCTTGAATTCATTGGCAGGATAATAATATAAATCGGTAAAATTAACTTTACAGAAATAATAAAAATGATTTAAATCGTTACTTCAAGTGAAATGGAATATAAACCATTGCTAGATAATGCTTTGAAGTGTGTAGGTCTAGTTGAATCTTCACATTTCTTGCTGCAAATATCTTTCAATGTTAAATAGTACAAAACCTTGAAAAACCCAGGATCATGTAGACCACAAATTCCCAAATTGAATCTCAAGGACCCCTACGGGTGGGTCTTGATGGCCACTGAAAGGTCCGTAGAAAATTAAAATTTAATTTGAGGTTTGTAGAGAATGTTAAGGAATCCACGAAAGGTTTAATATAAAGTAAAATAGTTGTAACGCATCGCATTATTATGAAAGTAAAAATAAATTAGTAATAATTTGTAAGGGTTAAAAAATTAGAATAAAAATCAAAATATGTTGAATAAAATGTTTTAGATAGGTACATAAAGTACAAGTAATGACAAGCGTCGCACGGTGGAAGGAAAAATGCAGGTTTAAATAGAGATGGAATCTCCTATAACATCTTAAATATGACCGTATAAAAGAGTTGTACATCCAATCAGCAGTATTGTGCATAATCTCAATATATGAAATGAATACAACAAATTTTTCTTGAGAAAGCAGTATTATTCTTTGTATTGTGTGCAGATAACCATCTCATTGGAAAAAAATGTATTTCTATATTTGGATACAAATATTAGAATTTCAATCCATACCACATTAGATATGCAATGTTTTCAGATGTACTTTATTTTTACGTCAATGTTTACTATTCAGGACATTAAAGCTAAATGTATATACATATTTTTAATTTTGCATTGAAATGGAGTTTTCACTTTCATCAAACACACACAGTAAGTTTGGCAACCACTGATACAGACCTAGCAGATGTAGACTAATATAAAGCATTAATTCTGCGCTTTGCTAATATCGAAATATAGAAAATTATTGAAACGTTTATTAAACCAAGGAAATGTTAAGCGCGAAATTAAATTTCTTAATTACCTTTTATTTCCTCTTTGGAACTAATTTATAATGAGCTTAAATAAATCAGTAAATCCTGTGTTTTTTGTTAGTCTTTTCGTAATTCATACCATATATGTATCCCTTCATGTTTACGATTTCGTGGAGCTCTCATCGGTACGGACATCCTTTCCAACGGTCGTAATAAAATCACAATATCATGCGTAATGTCGTATCTCCATCTATAAACAAGCATACCAATTGACTTAATCTTGTCTTCGTTCTTGGGATAGATCAATGATCCTTCCGTGACAGGGTCTTATTCCCAAGTACAACAATTTCAGTTCAATGTGACGTGACAAGGAACAGAGCATCATATATAAATACGACCATTTTCCCACGATGGTATGTGTGCACATCCCAAAAACATGCTAATTGCTTTATGAATTATTGTAGACTACTTCTTCCCTGTACCAGGCAGAACTAAGTTTCCAAAGAATATCGAAACCCACACGCGAACTTCATGATCCAGCAATCTTCAATGAGGAAATAACCCTCTTTCTTGTTTACTGGAAGGCCCCGGGAATATCATACTTGTCTGCCAGAAATTTCGCTCGGGGATAATTTTTTTTATTACTGTGTGATGAGTCTTGAAATTTTTTTTTATTCGTGAACACATTTCCGCTTCTATTTTTGATAAGCTATTCAAACATGTATTATCTGAAATGTATTGGTCTTGAGTAATTTTCGATTGCTGTCATTATAATGAAATAGCACGCAGTTAAAGAAATATTACCCAACTCAACAATGTATTGAAACTTATGAGGACAAGGTATACAATATTACGCGCTCCATGATAATTATGCTTAAAAAATATATATAATACGCATAACATCAGTGGTTCTTAAACATTTTTCTCAATGTACATCATGATTCTGATCTTAAATAAGTTGTATGTATTGATTATAAGTAAAAGAGTCAAAATTCGTATCTCTAAATATTGGTTCGTAAAAAACTTTTCAATAGATAATTGGAGGTAAATATTACCAATAGCTGGAATATTTTAAGTATGATAAAACTATATGCACATATGCAAAAAGAGTTTACACGTTTTTAGATTCAATAAAGGATTAAAATACAAATATTTGGAAAGATGGAAACTTTTAGAAATAGATTATTGTTTGAAAATAAAATTGTTATTTGTCTTTCTTTCAAAATGGCAGATGTAAACTATCTGCGAATCTTAAAATGCACTTCTGCGAATTCTGAGAAAAAAATTATTTATTTGTTATTAAAAATGCGTTGTGAAAGAAAAGCATGGTACGAAAATTTTCAAGTACGAAATTAGCAACATCATTAAATGAAATGGAAAATGTCGTCAATCATTATTTCTAAATGGAAAGGAAACTCCAAAAAATATCCGAAAAGTATACGTAAGTACCATAAATGATAGCAAGTGAAAATTTATCGATGTAGAAATCAATTGCAAATATCAACAGAAAACAAAAAGAAAACAAAAACAAATGAACCAAAATTTTACAGATTAAAATAAATGGCCTAAAAATATAATTCATAATTTTACGACGAGACTTGTGTTTAATCAGGAAACATTTTGTAGAGCTCTGCTTGAAAACCATTTTATAAATGGAGAATCGACTTGTCTAAATAAATAAAATTAAAAAGATATTAGGATCTTGATTAAGTTCTCGCTGATTCCTAATAGGTGACACCATCAGGACCACGTGCATGTAATTTCAGATGATAATGCATCTCCAGGGAAATACTGTATGTAACCTTGAATTTCACAAAATATTAGCTTGCCATAGTTCAAACACTTTTTTTGTTTGGGGTCTAAAAATGTCTTTTTTTACCAAAGGAATTTTACTGCGCTATTTTATTCAAAAGAAGTCTGCAGTTGAAGCACGCAGGATTCTTGAAGAGACTTAGGGTGATAATGCTCTGTCGGAAACGACATGCAAAGACTGGTTTCGATGCTTCAAAAATAATGATTTTGAGCCTTGATCATAAAAAACGTTCGGGCGCATTGAAAAAGTTTCAAAACAAAGAATTGGAAGAATAACTATTTTCATTACAAGTAGATGGGTCAACAGTTTCGAAACGTTTGAAAGCGTTAGGAGTGATCCAGAAGTAAGAACGTTGGGTGCCGTATGAGTTGAAGCCGAGAGACGTCGAATGGTGTTTTCTCCACCGTATCGTGACCAGCGATGAAAAGCGGATACAGTACGATAATCCAAAACGTAGAAGATATTGGGATAAGCCCGGTCATGCACCAATATCATCCGCAAAACCAAATATCCATGGTTCGAACCTTCTCCTTTGCATCTGGAGGTATCAGCAGGGTGTAATTTATTATGAACTGCTCAAACTGAGTGAGACTATCACGGAAAATCGCTATCGACTTCAATCGATGCGTTTAATTCGAGCTCTAAAGAAAAAACAGCCGCTATACGAGCAGAGACACGATAAACTGATTTTGTTACATAACCACGCTCGGCCACATGTTGCAAAAATCAGTAAAAACCTATCTAGAAACACTTAAATGGGAAATTCTACCCCACGGACAAAGCTTTTACCGATTATCACTTATTCTGTTCGATGACACATGGCCTGGCTGAGCAAAGTTTCCATTCAGACGAAGATACCAAAAAATGGGTTGATAACCTGGTAATAGAACTGGGATCTCACACCTGGAAACGAGTTGAACTGGGATTCTGCAACTGGAAAGGGGCGGAAAAGTTGCTTTAGGCGGGAAAAGGACTCGCAGTGAAAGAAAAGCAAAGCATGAAAGTCGAGAAAGTGTCGGATGGAAAATACAAAAAATATGTTCGATGTAGAATGATAATCTAAGCTTCTTGTTATTTGCATTTATTTTGTGTTGCATCTGTTCTAATCAAAATTTAATAAATATTTGGGACAAAATAATTGGAGTTCTGTGTCTGCTTCTGAAAACATAGGCACTCCAAATTATGCGATACCCTCCGATAGAAAAAAAACCCATATCTTTTACAATGTTGATGTTAGTTCTGATAATCCAAAAAAAGTTTCACTTCAGACCCTCATGATTATCGTAGGTTTCTCTTACAATGAGAAATTAAAAATAAGAATAGTAGAAAAAAATGTTAAAATCAATTCATCATATCAGGAAAATGTTTTTGCATCCGATATTTACAGAAGAAACTGTATTTCTTGATTCCCACAATTTCCAGAGAGTGAAACTGTATCGAAATAAAAACATCGACCATACTTCGAAAACTGTCATTGCAATCTTTAAAAAAAGAAAACTGACAAAAGTGTTGCATATTTATGCATATATATAATAAACACACAGTCCTCGGAAAACAAAGATACAATATTAATTTTTTGAATCTCACGATTAAAGAAATTATAGAAACAATAAAATGCACATTTTTTATGAAAAACGATGCTGTACATAACCTTCTCACAGTTTTTATGCAAAAAAGATTGGCGTCATATTTATTTTAAAGAAAGGAACACTTATATATATATATATATTATAGGAGTGGGAAAAAATGCTGTAAATAAAAAACTTTATCTGCTTAGAGTGTGTACATTTTTAATAATTTGTTCTAATTTCGTCGACAGTGTTCTGGAGAATCTAGCAAAATCATGAAAAGTAGCTTACACGATTCATTAAGATGGAGAGCAATCGGTTGGCTGGAAATTGGAGCTGTCACATTAAATGCTACAAAATACTGCTTAGGCGCCTGCTTATAGCGTTTCTCAAGACCAAGACCGATAGAAAACCAAAGAAAGTTTTGATCTGAAGATTTTGTGTCCACAAGACATGTTTCAGGTCGATTGCGAGTTACAACACCTTTGGGGAACCGTTTTCTAGCAGTATCGGCCCAAAGAAAGAGAAGCCCTTTCTTTAAGTCCATTTTTTACCTTATCTTTTAAAAACCTGATTTTTTATGTTTCTTACGTTTTTTTCTTCTTTTTTTTTTTCTTCTATATAGTTTGATAAATCCAAATGATTAAAAGTTTCCTTTAAAATGAGTTCTGTTTTGTTTAAAAAGATCTAAAAGTTGCAAAATTATTGAAATGAGATTTAAAATAATGACTATCCATCACTTTTTTAAATTTTGTTTACTACAAATATTCTGTAATTTTTTAATTTCATTTTTCTGTATCGTGCGATTGTTAGAATAGTGCGTTTTAGCATTTACGTAATGCAGTACATAAGCTTCTCAATTTTTGTATTTAAACAGATTTAGGGAGCTTATGTGAGCTTACATTCTCCCTAGCTTCTATTTTTAATAAGTTTTATACAGCACTATCCATATTTGTTATTACTTGTTTTACTACTTTCTATGCAGTCACAAATCTCAGTTTTTCCCTCCCTATTCTCAAGTCTCATATAATCCATGTACTTCCCTTATACGTTCTAAATCACTCGAGAAACAATAACTCTACACCTTATATATCCCTGGGGGTAGTGGTTGCGTGCTAAAGGTGATCTCCGGATACGCAGGCATCAACGTGTGTCGACCCGGGTCCGTCTCACGGATGCGATTTCCGCTCGCCCCTATCACATCGCGCAGTGATTAAGCTTTTATCAGATCCTAGCATGCATCCCATCACTTTCTTCGCCAAGCGCTACTCCAGTGCATTTATCGACAAATTGTAGTGATGTGTTTACTTTCGTCGAACACATAAAGTATTATATATGATTAATTTGTTTGTCCAGCGCCGCCTTTTAATTGACATATTTGTTACAGGATTCTCATGTTTTCTCAGTAATACAGTTGAATTTTTTTAAAATTGAAAATGGTTTTACAAAGGAACCCCTTAAAAAAATGAAATGTTAAGAAATTAAATTGTAAAATTTTATCTAGGTTTTACAAATTGAGCAACAAGCTCATTTAGTTTGATGTCTGTTTTGAATTCAATAGAGAACACGTGTTTATCTTTATCATGTGACCGCCATCATTGTTTTTTTCGTGATACTTACTCATTATTAACTATGCAAGTATTTTTTTTATTTTCTTTCATTTAATCTTGTTTTCGCTTCGTCTTTTAAATAAATAAATAATTTATAGTATTATTAACTAACTACATTTGCCTAAAGAATTTCAAGAAAAACTATTCTCCTCCTCCTCCCCCCCCCCTTTCGTCATTTAAAAAAGGGAGAAAATTCAACCAACTTGATTTAACTTATAAGATTTGTTAATCTCTGAACCAAAATTGCTTTTGCCACATTATTGATAAAAAAAAATTATATTATTAACATTATCGGTTTATCCATTGTGGGTACTTGGAGCGGGCACCCAGGGGCCTGGGGACCAGGAGGGGGCCAGAATAAGCTGGACAACCAGATTTTCTGGTTATAAATATCGATCCTGCAGTGCCAAAGAGCCTGTAGATCTTCTGCTCCCAGGGCTAGAAATGAGCTTAAATCGGCACTGCTTTTAATTAATATAAAAGCCCATCTTGACCATGCTAAGCTGCATTAAGTGGTTATTTTCAAAAATGTAACCTCTTCCATTTGGGATGAAATAAGTATAGATTAAATAACTTAAGAGGGGAAGATGCCTTTCTCTCTATATCAGATATCACGTTAAAAATACTCTGGATGTGATGCTAATCACATATCTTTGTTTCCAGCAAATTCGCTTAGTTTCAATTTCTCCAAGAAAATGAAAATGAAAGGGACGATTTATTGCCAAATATGGCAACCCGTGTACGATGAATTGCTCACTTGACGTAGCAGATCCATCGCTAATTTGCCATGATCCCCCTCTCAGCACGCAATTGATACAGGTGTCATTGTCTTGGACGTCAAGGTACGAAAGACAAACGGACACGCGTTTCTGGACCTCCTCAGACACCGGTGTATCGTTTCCTTTTCGCCATTGTTATTCAATCTAGACTCTTCCAAGAGGTGCGTCTAACACGCAACATTTACTTAGACATTCAATGGATGCAGGAAAAATAATAAGTGGTTTGAAAACGACCGTGCATTTGTTTGGAAATGTCCGCGACAATTGCAGTGGTGGAAGAAATTGTTTGTATGAGAAACGATTTGCTGTTCTGTAAATGCAAGTGCGTTAAGAAAAAAAAAATTTTTTTTCAAAAATTTTCAAGTTCATTTAATAGGATAGACTTTTAGAGAATTGAGATGAACTGTGTCGATTGCTGCCATAAAATTTTGTGCTGAAAAATGACGAAGAACAAAATAAGGAAAAGATAAGATAAATATAGAGATAATCGAACTCGGGTGAAACAAGGCGAAATGACAAAAAAGAATTTTAAATTATATATATTACATCAATCAATGAATACAATCATTGCTTTTTATTTGCTTTTAAATAAATTATTGTGAGACCAATAAAGTATTATACATAAAAATTGTACTGTTTCAAGCTCTAAGATTGTTCGACGTCACTATATGTGGGGTTTTAAAATAAATCTTAATGTTAAGTTATCGATATATACATATGTATAAGTAATAATTAAGAGAGAAATGTAAAAAAAAAGTTTTAATATTTTTATGATAGTTAAACAAAATTTAATAAATTCTTTTAAAATATATCAATATTTTAATTTAAAATATTTGAAATAAAATGGGAGTTTCTTAACTCAAGAATTTGCAATATAAAGCGTTCTGAAATTCTTTAAAAATAGCTTGCTTCTTAAAAATAAATACGAAATAAGTAAACGATAAAATAACTCCTATTATAATATGTAATAAAGATATATAACCTGATTTAATAAATACAAATACTACAATATACTTTTTAATGAAAAACTCGTTAATCGAAATTTAATACATACCTTTTTAGTAATAGATGAGAATTTTTGTTCTAAAAAAGGTAAAAATGTATGAGAGAGTATTATATGTACAAGAATTCTACCTGAACAATAAATAAGAAAATTAATAATAAAAAAAACTATCTCTCCACATTTTTGTACTTTGAATTCGATCCTAAAAGCGCTTTAGAATGAAGTTCTGTTACTCTAAAATATCATTTTAAGAAATAAATGTCTAAAAAGAAATGCAATTAAGAAAAATAATTTAATAAATATTACTTTGTGCTTACCATTTCATTTCTTTACTTAAATTCGTGAAGGAAACAAGAGAAAAACAATTTCTAACTTGCGTGTTCCTAATAAAAAGTTGTAAGTAATTGAGAAAAGTTAATTTAATATATTTCAGTTCAAATGAAATAAAATGTTTTACATCGTTAAGAACGCTTCAGGGAAACCATTTATTGCGTTCTATATCATTAGGAGAATGGAGATAAAAAATAAATCATAAATGGAAAATAAAGGTGAAAACATCCTCAGTTTTTTTAATTACTTGAAATTAGCTAAAAAGCTATTTATTTTGATATCCCTTTTCCTTTTAACGAGATTAAAAATTGACTCATACGGTTGTATTTTATAAAAAAAAAAATATCGTTTGCCTTAAAATATATCTTTATATTCTGCAACTATCGGTATAACTTTTCTTATACCTTAGAATGCTTAGTAATAAATAGTTTGATCTTTCTTTTATATTTATCAATATATTTATAATTTGCATTCCATTGTTTGCATCATTCCTCATTTTGAAATAAAAGTAATCCCAGAACTTATTATTAAGTTTGGAATTTCTTTTAGGAAAATTGAGGGGAAAAAAACTTTAAATAACACGTGTTTCAAAATAAAACATTAAATTTGATGTCCATGAAAGCTAACATATATCACATACAGTAAAAGGTTTAAGTAAAATTATGTATTACTCTTCTAAAACATTTTATTATTTAAATATTTCACTTTGATTCAATCAAAGAAACTATCGCTCAATCTCTGTCACTGTTTTTTTATTTCTTTTTCATATAAGTTACTTGTTTAAAAACATATTTTCAATTACATCTGCTTGCTGCACTAATGTTTTTTAACTACTCTTTTAAAATATATAGTGACCCTAAAAATGTTCGTACACTTGCAATTTTCTACAAAATTTAATGTTTTCGACTAATAAAAATTAATGTATTGGAAATGGAATTTTTTATGGTATCTGCTACTTGTTCTTAATAGAATGACATAATTATTTTTTAAAAAAGGATATTACTATTATTTTTAAAAACTAATAGTTGGAAATTTTTAAATTAATAGAATTTGGACAGTTATAGAGCCAGCGGCGTACATTGAGAGCAGAGAGCTTGGCGTCATTATCCTGTTAAAAAATGAAGTAGTCTCCTATATCCAAATTTTCGCCGGATAATTTAAAATTTCACTTTAAAATATT
>BMAO01030079.1:0-24132 GCA_019973975.1 Trichonephila clavata
ACAGTCCAACCATACGAGATTAGCTCCGCAATTTTAGTTTGACACTGAATTATGTTAAGGCAGTCAGTTGGTGTATTGCCGCTTAAAACTACAATTGATGCTTGGGAGTTTATGAAGAAGACAACTTTTGCAGGAGCTAGGCCAGCAGCTAGTAATTGCATTGCAGCTTCACAGACAGACAAGACCTCGCCATCGTAGTTGGTGGCGTTTTTTCACACTGCTAATGAGCCCTCAAACAGCCGACAGAACCATCCCGCACCGGCTCCATTTGTTTCTGGCAGGTATGAGCCGTCAGTGTAAACATGGAACCACTCATCAAAGAAAAGATGTGATGGAATAATAATTGAAGAGCGAGTGAGTCTAGCAATACGATTTGAAGAGGCCCTATTAAGTCCGGATCACCAATGTGAAGGCTGCTTTCGGGTGACATGATGCTCGTTACGCTAGAGCCCTAAAATGTCCGATAGTAGGTTTGAGAGACCCCAAGCGAATATGGAAGGGAGCCTGATATAGAGTCTGAGAGTGTGTTGGAGCGTCCTGAAACGTGTAGATTTCCCTTTTCGAGTCACTTGTGACGGATCTATACGTAGTTCTACTAATATCTTCTTTTCTATTTAAAACAAAATATTTATTCAACCAACTTTCATCGGGAAAGCGAACGTGATTTATGCAAATGA
This sequence comes from Trichonephila clavata, assembly GCA_019973975.1. NCBI lineage: Eukaryota > Metazoa > Arthropoda > Arachnida > Araneae > Nephilidae > Trichonephila > Trichonephila clavata. The sequence continues at coordinate 678 of BMAO01030079.1, forward strand.
GGTATGTTATATTAATTCGGTTTTCGCAAGTTGTCAAAGAGTGAAATAAAAGGTTAAGTTAAGTCAAGTGAAGTAAGGTGAAGGAAAGGAAGGGAGCAAGGAATTTGTTGACACGTTGTTGTTGACAAGCTGAAGTTGATACGTTAGATGTGTGCAAGTAGGAGTAAACTTGAAGTTTGAGAATTAGTTAAAGATTGCAGAGCGTGGAGCCATCGTCAGTTGAACAAGCCAAAGAGAGTGCCTACAAGTTCCAGTGTAGGATCCGAAGTATTAAAGGTTCAGGTATTGTGTTCTTAATTAAGTAGAAGCTAGTTATTAGTGTGCGACGTAGTTATAATTGAGCGCATTTAAGCTGTCTTAGATTCAGTTGAGGGTCTGTAATAGTATCCCCGTATTAGAGTATCTCACCTCTGCACTCTACCATAGTTCATATACCTTAATTAGAATTGTATTGTGTCTGGTTGATATTTGTTAATAAGAATTAATAAATTAGTTAGATTGGAAATAATGTCTGTGGATTATTCTATTCATCCTACACATCTAGCCGAGTTTAATGTAGACAGGAAGGTTTGGATGTAAGTGGTAACCAGAGGATACCACACACTTTAAAGGTGGAATAAGTCACACCATCAAAAAAGACACGGGACGCAGAATAACTTCTGTTTGGACGTAGCCGAGATTAATATTCGACCATTGGTTCTTGTCATCCCTCGTGCAGAGGAGTTTGAAGCTAGAAACTGACGAAGGAACTGTGCCATTCATTATCTGCCAGCTGGATAAGGGGAAATCTAAGTCTGACTTGCCTCCCTAGAACTTAAGAGTCGGTATTGTCCTGTCTTGGGTACTTTCCCACGCGAAACTGTGAAACCATTGGGAAGTCATTAGTTCCGTAACAGGAAATTGGTCCTTTGCTGGAGACAGCAGCACATTGGTTACCTTGTCACTTATATTAAAAGAAAAATCACGATGATTACGGATATTTAGATCTTGCTTTAAAAAAAGAAAACACACTTTCCCCAATCTCTCGTTTAGGAATGTCATTTCAGATGCAAGATTTATTAATTTTCAGTTCGGAAAGTTAAATTTTTTGGATTGAAGAAATATATTATTTAAACTATTTGTGCAAATTTATCAGTCACAGATCCGAAAGCAACATAGAAGTGAAAAACGTTAAACAATCAACCAACATTTTCGTTAAAAAGAATCTGCTTTTGTGATACATGAATTCACTTTAATATATTATGAGTTTGCTTTATATTTCGAACTAATTTTTCTTTGTGACTTATTTTAAATCTAATTTATTATACTTATATATATTTTTTTCTCTAAGCCTCTCTTACGCAATTTCAATAACATTCACAACTTATGTATTTTGTATTGCCCTTTTTCTACTACAATTATACCAACAATACTTCTTACGTTAATATTAAGATTCATGCAAATTGACTTTAGAAAACTAGAATGCTAGTTTATGTTACTATATGCTTCATGCTTTTACACAATAAATTTCCTGCAAACCATTTTCCTTTTATTTGTTGACTCTCCCTTACATATTTAATTGAAAATAATCAAATGTAAGTCAAGAGTAAGCATTTAAATTTAGTTTCATTGAAATTTCTTTTATACTCTTCAATATTGACATAAAATCAGCTATCAAAATAATGACGATTTCTTATAATTCAGCAAAAGTGGTTAACAAAATTAATAATTTATTCAACAACTTCACACGATTGTCACATTTTGCGATCATAGGATGAAACTTCAAAGCACCTAAATTTTTCTAAAGAAGCTGATGAAAAATGAATTGAATATTTGAAAAAGCAATATATTGAGCTAAAATTTTGATATTTTTGAAAAGCATCTCATTAGCTTTCAATCGGTTAAAGCTGTTGACAATTTGTGACGAATTCCCCAAAATCAGCATAACTATCGCAAAATATCTTGCATTCGTAACCCCGAAAAAGTCGTGCACTCGATAGTAACGTTAGAGGTCACGCAGGGTGACGAATTAACCCCAATCCTTTTTTTTATAATTATTTTTATTGTGCATGATAAAAATCGTAATTTAAGTGACAATTTAACTAAGAGAAAGTATACTTACTTACTTTTAAGGAATGCTATTTTTTTTTGATAATTTGAGAAAAAATCCAATCAAACTGAATTTAAATTTTTCAAATGTGGGTGGCTTTAACAAAGGACACAAATCACAAGCATTTTTTGCTAACATTACAGGAAAGATATTTGCAGGTAAAACTGTCATATTTTGTTCAAGTTACTGTAGTTTTATTGTCGTTTGAAAATCGACAAATAACATGTTGAACTTTTTTTTGCTTGCGTCTTTTTGAAAGAGCGCAGTGTGTCTTGTGGAACACTTGTGGTTTCATATATTTCCTAATGGAGTTTCTTAGATAGCATTTGAAAATTTTCATTTCAACTCAAACGTTTCATGATCATCGCTTTTCTCAAATTTATTTTCGCTGCCTTGATTAATATACATTTTTTTCATCAGATTTACCCCTTGTTTGATCAGTTTCAACTTCATCCAATAGAGATCGCAGATGCCCATTTAATTTTTTTCTATTACATTCATTTTCATTTATAAACCACAATGAGTCGTACAACACAGCAATCAAAACCACTAAGTTGTCCACAGGGGGAAAATGTAGCCTGTTAAAAAAAAAATATTTTGGAAGAAAAGTGGTTGAGCGGGGAACTCAGTCAAAACAAGTACCGTAAGATTGTAAAAAAAATGTTTTTCATACACTAAAAAGAAGATACGCGACAATTATATTTTAGTATCCATGAAGACAGTCATATCGGAGGATACTGGGAAGGGCCTTTGGTAACAAATAAACAGTTTCCCCAGAATTAAAGATTTCGTGAATTTGGTATGACTCTGTCCCCGCGCGACCACTCCAGGGCTAAGATTTTGATTTAGACACGATGAGTAAATAGGTATAAAAGCCATTTAATTAATCACAAACACAAGCATTTTGCTATATATTTTCATTCATAAATTAACTTACTTTTATTGCTGTTAGATCACCAATCACACACTATTATAAGAGATTAAACTATTTATATATATATATTATATATATATATATATATATATATATTCATTTCTATTTATTTTATAGTATATAATTTTATTGTTATATTTCTTAATATATTTAGTCTATAGTATATAATATTCTTAATATATGCTTATATTAAGTTTAGTTACTAAAAATATACATAGATGGCGCCTTTATTCTTAGTATTGCTGTGTTTTTTTTTGATGCAGTGAGTCAGTACATTGTGGAATCTGTATACATCGGGTAAGATTAGAGTTTCTTTGCTCATTTACATTATTGTTAATTATGGTTATATTCATTATTAACCTCTCTTGCAAATATTTTTGTTTATACATATTTATATTTGTCTATTTCTTCCGGATTCCTATGGTAATTTAATATTGCAATTTCTATTCTATTGCTGTTATATTCACCGACGTGGGTTTTAGGCTTTTGCCTTAGTTTATACTGGAAACTATTATGTAGAAACAATTTCTGCTGCAGGAGAAGGTTGAGATCTCACAAACAATGTTTAATCCTGTTTCACCAGTTTTTCCCCGCTAGATACATTTCTTTTTGGTTTGTCATGGTTCCATGTTCTTGGTTCTTCCGGTCTGATCTTAGGATGCTTGGGATTTATTAGTCTTCTTTTGAATTATTTACTGCTATATATATATATATGCTGTAACCAGAAAAAGTTCAAAACACAGCTACGAGTTTCCTACATATCCACTGTAATATATTTTTCTTATTCCCATTACATGTTGCTCAATTTCAAACAAATACTGCAATATAATCTGCCATTATTTTATTAACAAAACAACCACATAACATATAAAAGAACAATATAAAATCAGGCGAAACATTAATACAGCAATCGATTGTACAAATAAATCGGAACAAAAATTATCTTTTTCACATTCCTAAACAAAATCTTTAATTACTTATATTTTAACTGCTTGAAAATCACAATCGGATATGGAATATGAGCAGAAAATTCCCCTTTCGTAGGGATTACCAAAAATCTATGGCATGAGATGCTACAGTCGCTTATTCGTGGAGAAAAATTTAAGTTATTAGTTGAATATAATTCACTGGAAATAATACGCAGTTGACACTTCAGATCACTTTATATAGTGTTATACATCCACATGTAACGTCTCCTTTATAAGAGTGGCTGTTAAAAACTTTCATTAATCGTAAAGAATAAAACCTCAAATTTTTTCTAAGAGGGGACCTCGTGAGATAGCTCGTTATAATTCAATCCTTAAGCTGAAAATGCTTATAGACATAATTCGTTTCGAGCATTAAAATTAATTAAATAAGAACAAAAAAATTTCGCGAAGTTATTAAAATTATTTATTTCTTTAAAACATTTAATAAAACATTTTAATTAAAAAAAGGATTGAAGACAACATAATTAGTTTTTTTTAAAATTGTTTTAGTGAGCAAAAATACTAATGCATTCCTACCAAATGAAAAATGATGAATGAATCAAATGAAATTATTCAAAAACGAAAAATGAATCACCGTCGAAAAAAATGTCTGTGTATATGTGTGAGTGAGTGAATGAATGATTGAAGAAATGAATAATTGAATGAATGAATGAATGAAGGTGGAATGAACGAATGTTATGAATGAGTGAAGGAAGGAATGAATGAATGATTGAAGAGTGAAAGAATGAGTGAATAAATGATTGAATGAGTGAAGGAATGAATAAATTTGTGAATGAGTGAGTGAGTGAATCCATGCTGTTTCATTATCATTTTCGAGATCAATATTTTACAATATCAACAAATATAAAACTTTAAAAGAGTTTTTACAAACAATTCATAACATTTTCACATTCTTAAGTATCCTTAGCCGTTTATGATAGCACAAAGAAAACTTTATAAAACTCACTGTTGATGATTGAAAGCGGATAAAATATTTTTAAGAATAAAGTTATGAATTGAATTTATTTTTCTCAAATAAAATAGGATTTGAAAGAGTTTGAAAGCTTTCTTCGATCAAACTTGGTAGCGTGAAGAACACATCAAATAAAAGTCGTAAAGTGAAAATCACGATTTCGGGAAAGAGATATAGGAGGGGAAAAAATAGAACCCATTGGACACCGAAAAAAAAAAGGAATTTCCCATTTTACAAAATCCATCATAGGTTTTCCCATTTTCCGATAATCAACCTCAAATACCGATATTTGTATCTTACTTTAAATGGGCGTTCGTCCCTTTTTGATAGAGAAATCTAATAACCGTTGCTACACAACAAAAGAATGAATTATCAGTTTTAGCGATTTTTCTCCTTTATATTATGATACATCGAAACGAAGGCTGCTTCTAAATCATGACCGTTGTTTAGTAGAGAGAAAAAAATATGAATTAAAGTGAAATTGATGAGAAAAGAGAGAAAATACGACGACTTAAAGGACACATGATCTTTAATGTGAAGTAATTTTTTTCGACATTAACTTTCGGACAATGTAAAAGTTTTATGACCATTATTAAGACGCTAATGACTTTTTATTGCTTAAATGTAACTCCTTTTTATTGTTTAAAACATATGTTTTACCTTAGTATGCTTCTTTGAGAGAGAATATTGATCTTCTTTGTTCCAGTTAAAAAAATAAAGATGTATCAGAATAGATGAAGACTACATTGTGTTCCAAAACCATTCGAAGCATACAGCACATGAGGTTTTTTTTCCAAATGTGTAGAGAAGAGAAGAGAGAGAGAGAGAGAGAGAGAGATTCCTTCTTTTTCAAATAAGTATTCAGATGGAGGGGGAAAAAACTTTACAGATCCAAAATCTTTCAATCAAGTAGGATATCGTAAAACATCAATGTTGCTGTTAAGTTAATAGAACAAAAATTGAAACAAAATATCATAAATTAAATTATTCCTGCACAATTATCCTATTATATTAATATATCAGGGCTACAACTGCTTATTATATGCAGGCAAAAATTCTGTTTAGATTAAAACACATTACTTTCATTCCCTCGGGAAACGTGAGAAAGTGGAATTTCCTAATACCATGAACAAAATTGTCTACCGTGATTGATTTCCCGTGTACTATGTTTTCCAGACATTCTATAAACAAAGACTACCTTTTGCTGAAGAAGAAAATTTGTATATTTCACCGTATTTCATTCAGAAATACAACGCAGTTGATAACAAAAGCACCATTAAATTGATCCCATTCGCGCATCGAACTTACAACATCAAGTCAATGACTCAGAACAGAATGTTTTAAATTCATATGACGTCATAGTCACATGATAATGATAACCACGTGTTTCTAGCCAATCATTTTAGAAACTCGTGGGACGTCATAATCACATGATAAAAACAATCCTGTGTTTCCAGATCCTCAGTTGATGTACTTCATTGTGTTGACAACTTTTACTCTTGGCAAGAACTTTCTCTTAACAAGTAAATATTTGTCAGAAATAATAACGCAGATAACTTGCAAAATGCATTTTATTTAAATGTATATGCATAAACAAAATTTTTTTGATTTAAAAATTTTTTGAAGAAATTTTTATAGCATTTAAACATTTTTACCCAATTATAAAATTCGAAATTTAACAAATAGATCAAGTACGATTAGTTTAGTGTCTGTTTTAAATGCAATGGAGAACATGTGTTTGACTTTATCATGCGACCGTCATGAGTTGAGCCGATTAAAATGAAACAAAATATTTTTGCTGTCATATTCACACACAAAAAATAAAATAAACAATACAAAGAAGTTTATTTTTAATAAATATCATCATATAATTATGCATGTGAAAATCCAAATATTCGTCTGCGTTATAAAATAAATAAAACATAAATTCTTTAAATACTTATCTATTAATTCTTAACACACAATACTATATGTAGCTGAATCCACGAAGTTCAACTCACTAGTATCATTTGTTGATGATTATTTTCTTGAAGAGTTGTGGGTATTTTACTGTTATTGTTCATCAGAAAGTCTCACTTCCACAGCTATGAAATTCAAATCTCGCTTTTATTACTATTTTTTCATACTATACGATTAAATATCTTCTTACCTTCAAACTGAATTGAACTGAACTCAGTGGTGCAACAGCACATGAGGGCTAAGGCCTACTGTGCCTATCTCAGTGTACGCGACCTTAGGCGCTGGGGTGCATTGTGCAGATGTTTCGGTCAAGTGTTCAATCTGTCGCAAAACACTCTCAGTGTTCAGTTCCTAAGTAATCTTGGTACTCATTTATCGACCCAATGAAGGGATGAAAGGCTGAGTCGACCTTGCCCAGCCCTGGATTTGAACCCCGGACCTTTGGCGTGGAAGCGCGATACACTACCACTCAGTCACAGTGGGCTTCATCTTAATTTCAAACATTTAGCAATAACTTGAAAACTCTGAAGCTATTTTATGTCCCTGGATAACAAGCTGATTTTATGTTTTGTTTATCCATGCAATCGAAAGATTTTGTTTCTCATCATATGCAACTTATATAAATGCTACTCTTTATCTTGAAAATGACTACTTCTAATGTACTTTCGCACCACTCGTGTCAACGTTATTCGTAGCCTCGTCAACTAATTCTATCACAACAATAGAATTTTTACCAGTCCCTATATGATGGAATGTATAAGTGTCATCCAGATAGGGAAGAAAGTTTTGGCATAACTGATTAAATACGAATCATATCAACAAGCAAAAAAAAAATTTGCAAAGTCACTATATTTTTCAATGTAGTCTCCATAGCTATCAAATCAGTAATCTTAACATAGGGTAAAATTTTCCAATTCTGATATCATATTCCTCGGCCGTCAAAGATTTGAGCCAGGATGTCATTTTTTTCCGTTTCGGATCTATTTATTAATTGCAAACTGCTTTTCACTCAAAAATTCTTTTATTTTCTATAATAAGTGCAAATCATTTGGTGCCGAGCCAGGGCTGTAAGGGGATATCCAAAAATTTCCCCCTTAAAATGTTGAAATTCTTGTTGTGTTCGTATTGATGCATGATGCCATACATGGTCAAAATCCAAAATTTCTTTGGAGTCAACATTTCCCATCTCTTGTTTTGGTCGGCGCTTTTAAACCTTTGAAGAGTTTCAAAAAGCAGATTAATTTGTGCATTCAGAAAATGAAAGGTACTCTGTGAGCTTCACATTTGAATAGATTTCTGATGGGTGTAGCCATTTTGAAAAGTTACTGAACAAAGATTCACAACCGTGCAGCAACAAAATATGGTTCACACAAAAACGAGTGAAAGAGCTAATTGGAGTGTAAGTATTTGCAGTGAGAGAGAGAGAGGGGGGGGGACGTCGTCTATGGCGGCAATTTTCTTTTCCTTTTAGGTGTAACCCTCGTAAAATTTAATTATGTTTCTTCTCATATTGTAACCTTGAAGTCAACAATATTACAAAAGCTGCTTTTCTAGAAATCATGAAGATGATGCAGTATCATGAAAATAAGGAAGAATGTCGTTTGAAAGTTAAAAATATATGATGCCTTTATGAGAAATAATTAATGTTTTATGACAGTTGCTGGTTGAATATTGGACCTTTCATATTCCTTAAAATGATTTTTATAATTCCTTATAAATACGAGTTGAATATTTAATAGAGGTTGTGACGGCTCTATCCACGACCATTTCACTAGTAAGCTCCTTGGGGAATTTCTGGTCTTAAAAAATTATTTTATTATAAAATTCCTCCTCGAAGAAGAATACGTGATTATGTAAATTAAGACTACTAATATAGCCTAGGCTTTCAAGTCAGGGGGAGAGAGATAGAATAGATTGCAAGAGGAGTAGTGATTAATCAAATCGAATGGGAATCGCTGATATTTAATATTTGATAGTTGAATTAATTAGGGTGACAATCAGTCACTGGAGATTGAATCTTGATTAAATAGCTAAGAAGTAAGAGCTATTGCCTTGAGTAAGTGTATTAAGTATTCAAGTCTTCTCTTATCTCGTCAATTGTCTGCATATTTATTAATTGGGTGCATCTCTTAGCCTTGATCGATTGCATTTGAGTTGTGGTTAATATTGTGAATAAGATTGATTTTGAAATATGGCTAGTCTTCCTTCCAATCCTCCCACGCCTTTATGCTCTCCGGTGAGATCTTTACAAGGCAATATTACTAGGTTTAGGCTATTAAAATGAAACCACACCCTAGTTTATTTTGCAGTTCAAGAATTATTATTTCCAAAACTAAGAGCATGCCTTGTAATAGTAATATAGCATTGGATTTCAGTTAGAAATCTAAAACTTTTCAGTATAACAATGTTCTTTGAATTTATAACAGGCAAAATTAATAAAACAACATTAGATTCTGGCTATGTCTTGTACTCAAAAATCCAACATAAGAAAAAAGAATTTGTTTTGCTGAAATCTTTTTTTATTTCCTTTGAAGATAATGGACACTTTCTTGATCTGCAAGAGTTAGATACATAGTCTGTATAATTTTCATGTAAGCAAGGTGGGTAAAAGCCTATCTTGATAAATAGTAGATTTTCCTAGACAGAATTTTCCCAATGCCAGCGAAAAGGTTTCTAGTTTAATCGATCCAAACGATGAGGAACCACTTCGGGGCAATCGCTTCCAAATTGTGCCAGAGATTTTTCGAACAATAAATCATTCCATTTCAGGCATCAACTAAACAGACTTTTCTGTGGTATATTAAATTTCTCGCAATTCTCGTAAAATGTTACACAACGAGGGTGGGCAATTATTTTGACTCGAGGGCCACATTTTTGAAGCGGAAGACACTAGAGGGCAGCACCGTTTATAATTATTGTATTCATTAATTAATTTTGTATCTCAAAAATGAAGGAAATTAGTGGGGCAGTTTTATATTCAATTTATTTGCTGCGCATATCTACAAACCCATTTAATTTTATAATCAGTTTAATGCGAACAAATGCAACCTATCACGCTTTTCTACGATTTGTTTGAAATCAGAAGGGAGGTTGCTTTTTGAAATTTTCATAATAGCCTGTAAGATTATATCCGACAACTTATATCTACATTTACTCTTGGTGATCTTCATGTAAAAAACACTTTGCTCACAAACATATGTCGACCGAAACATAGAAAAAGTTTCTCGATTTTTGAATTTCTGACAGTTTTGGTGGACCATGTGCCCACCCTTTTTATACAATACACTGGTAATTGTATCATAGATACTTACGAGTTTCAAATGAGCATTTCTCTAACATCAATTAAAAAATAAATATTTGTCTCATGTCTTTGTTGAAATATTAGTTGTGTGTGTGAATGTAAAAAAGTTTTAATTAAAAAAGCAAAAGGATATATTGAAATTAAGTTAAAGATCAGAAAATTGTCATGTTCTTTAATGATACACTGAGCATCTTATCTTGTATAAAGAATTATTTATTTCTGCATAACTGTCACTTTAAAAAGTTGCAGGAACGGGTTTATTGTCATCTACATAATACATACAGGACAACAACAAAATATACATGAATCAATTGAGTTCAGTTCATATCTTCAGTTAAAGTTACAGTATAAATACAGTTATATTATAATACAAAATAAATCAATTATTATAACAGGTGTGTGAGAAAATAATACAATTTTATTTCACAAAATAATCAAATGAAAACATTTTTTCTTTAAAAAATAATAATTACCAGAAAAAAGGAAAGGAATGCCGACATTTTGTGGAGTTAGAAAAAGTTTCAAAGTTCTGGTAATTTCAGAGATATTTGAAAAAAAAAACATCAAAATTAAGAACACATACTAAATTACTTCTCTGAAATTTAAAATAATTTATTTTTCATTCTTTATTACTATGTAACAAATCTATCGATAATTAACTACTAAAATAAACCTTTTTTGTCAAAAAATTGATATTGAATATTTCTTTTTGTGGTAATAGTGTTAACTTTCATATACAGGGGTTTTATGACACGAAGAATCAAATATCTAAAACATTTTTATTAAATTATTACTCACTTTTTACATAAAATTGTTTAATAATTCATATTTACAATAATTTTTGTGCTTCTTTCAAAAAAAAATTATTGGAAAAAATTATATATTTCGAATGCAAACGTTTGTTGGTAGTGAGTAGAAAAATTTTACTGTCAAATCTAGAAGGACTTCTATAGAGGGACTTGTGTCTTAAGTCCCTATAACTCAAAAATTCGTTGCAGAATTTTACGGAATACGAATTTTTAGTTTAATTTGCGATGAGAAAACAGATATATAAAAATATGTAATCTATGAAGAAAAATTCTTCCTTTATAATTATGCTGATTAAGTTAGTTAATTAATCCATCAACATCATAATGTACTTCCCTTTAAGGTAGTAGCCCCCAACACCCGGTCCGTGGACCGGGAGACAAAATATTTCTTTAAGAAGCACGCTCGCCGAGTGCGTGTCAAGTATATTCTATCTTTATAATCTGCAGACCTTACCATAAGCTCAATATATTCCTCTTGTTGGAAAACAGACACTTTAGCTGTTGTCATTTGCAGGAGTGCATTTTCAAAAATGACCGGAAAGTACGAATCTGATGTACCACAGTGGTAATAGACACGATTCTGAATAGCCTCTTTGCAGCCCTATTAGGATGTCTTTGACTTAAGTTGTGCCTTGCCACTGAACATCATTTAGGACAAAAGACGCCACTCGTACTTTCTTGTTTCTTACTGGTCAGAATTGAACATTTTTATTCAGAAATTCAAAGCCTACCTATACAGAACAGATGCTCTCTGTTATATAGATGAAGAGGAAATTAAAATTAATTTTTTTTTATGATGAGTACTGTCCCAAGGGAAATGAAGCTTGGGCGTTTGAGCTTTTTTTTATAGTAAATCGTCAAAGCAATTTTTGATAAAGAAGGAAAGACATTGTACTACATTTTTAACATTTTTTGCAATCAGAGGACACCTACTAAATAATTACAGTAAAAAAAAATTCATCACATATATTCAACATGTTCTTTAGTATAATGAATTTAATACTAAAAAAATTATCTAATTGTGCATGATGAAACGGAAGACGGAAAGAAGCTGAGATCGGACTGACTCGACGGTGCGAGAAGAGAGTTTAAAGTTATGAAATGTTGCTAAGAGCATTGTATTATTCACTATTCAATACTTTCTTATCAATTTTCATTGTTTTTTTTTATTTACATTGAAGAAGACCAATTTTATTTTGATTCTATAGACATCTAACCAACATTTTTTTTCATATTTTTGAAAATTCATTCCCTTTCTGGCAATATTAATTTTTAAAATTAAGTTTTTATGTACTTTGTAATCTTTATACCACAAAGCAGTGGTACTCACCCCCTGGCAGCAGAACAGTACCGGTTTGGGGATCAAATGGCATCGGGCCACCCAAGAGACATTAAATTATTTCTATTTTATTTACTGGGGTGTATTTCTCTCGGGCTTGTGTGACTTTCTATGGAAATCACTTTATATTCCATGTTAAATGCCTTTATATTCATTTTTGGTGTAACTGAATTTTATTTTGAAGGCATATTTAAATACTATTAAATTAAAATTATTAAATCAAAACTATCTAAATTATAAGCAATCAACGTCCCACCTTCAACGGGGCGCAAGAAAAACATAAAATTCTTCCATGTTTTTCAAAGAAGCATCAGTAAGAGAATAAATTTTTAAATCTTGTTCCATTACTGAAGTATTGATTAAATTTCTGGTAGTGTCATACTGTTTTTCATCCACATTTTCTGAAAGTACATCAGATTTGAATTCTGCTCTAAAATCTTCAGACTTTAATTCAGCACTGACATCTTCGGATTTTAATTCAGCACTAACATCTTCGGATTTTAATTTTGCACTGAAATCTTAAGATTTTAATTTTGCACTGAAATCTCCAGGTTTTAATTCTTCACCCAAATCTTTAGATTTTAATTCTGAACTGAAATCTAATAGCTGATCTGGGTTTTTCATGTCATAAGATGAAAGTTCATTATTTGCAGAAAAAAGCTCTGCCTTGCTTTCAGTGACCAATTCCTTTGAAAGTCCATCTTCACTTTTTATACTTGTAGAGTCATTTCTAAATTAGTTGGAAAGTTATATTCCGTAGAAAAAGTGGTTTTACTCCAAAACAAGATTCTATCTTAACTTCTGGGAAAATGTCCGATTTATTATGAGTTTCGTTTTTGAGTTCTGGATCAGTTTTTAAGTCATAATTTTTTGGTTCAAACTGAGTGAATTATTTTGAATTTTTGGTTCCACCTTGCAATTTTTCTGAGGAAACATCATATCCAAGTACCTCAGATTTAGAATTTGCTTCAGATTTTATAAGATTTTTCTGGGATGAATATCGAGGAATTGATTTAGAAAAATAGGGGCATAAGGATTGGAGGTTTTTATTTGGAATGAAATCGAGTCCATTTCTTCTTGGAGCTATGATAAAGCATCATCTTAAAAAATATGTGGAAATTTTTCCTGATACTTTTTTTTTATCCATTTTAACCAGTCATTGTATGTTGATGATTTTCTATGCGGACATGTCACAGTGTCCAAGAAGCCTTAACAACCTGTACAGAAATTAAACAAATTTTGAAGGATGCAAGAATGGATCTTCGAAAATGGAGAACCAACTCTTTCGAGTCAAGTCAAAGATTAAAATATCCGAACGTATTTGAATTTCAAAAACACCAAATAATGTTGCCAAAGGCTCATCATTTCACTGACTTAATAATTGAACACTTTCACAAGAAATCTTTATATTGTAGCTTTAAAATCACGTTATATTCAACAAGACAGTTTTATTGGATCTCATCTGGTCAGAACCGAGTAAAAAGAATATTCATTAAATGTATTACACATGTTTTCGTATGAAAATCATACAATAAACCAAATGATGAGAGATTTACCACGAGATAGAATTGTGTCTTCTAGACCCTTTGAAAAAGTTGGATAGAATTATGCAGGTCCATAACCACAAAACTAAATTTAAAATGATCAAGCGTGACTTTAAAATCGTATATTGCCGTGTTCATCGATTTCAGTAAGAAAGCCACGCATTTAGAAATTGTTTCCGACTTTACCAGAGACGCCTTCCTACATGTCTCCGAAGATTTGTAGCAATAAGATCCAAGCCATTCATCATCTGGAGTCACAATACGACGAATTTCAAAGGTGTGAGTAACAACACCCTTAACGGTTGGATTGAAATTTGCACAAGTCCAACACAATTCAGCGGTTAAGTGCAGAAGAGAGGATCGAATGGAACTTTCTTCGACCTGCTTCTCCCCATTTCGGGAAGCAAACATTAAGTCTATGAAACGCATTTTACTGAAGGTAACGAAATCACACACACAGCTATCATGAACTTCGAAGAATTCTTTCGTTGGTTACACACAACGAAGCAGTTTTGAATTCCCGTCTAATATCGCAACTGTTTTCGGATCCCAGTGATTTTAACACTTTAACTCCGGGGCATTTTTGAAGGGAAATGCTATATTTCGTCTTTTCCTGAAACTTATACTACTTTTGATTCTTTATCTTATCATTCCAGGAGGAAACTTATTCAAAAACTTAAAAACAAATTCTGAAATCGTTGGAGCACCGAATATCTTTCTCGTCTTCAGACTCATGCCAAATGGAGTGTCCAGAATCCAAACTTGATAGTGAATCAGCTTGTTCTTTGAGGGATCTCAACACTAAGCCTTTGGACTGGCTAATGGGGCGCGTTCTAGAAGTTTTCCTGGTAATGATACTCTTGTGAGAGTAGTTGAAGCTAAAACCTCATCAGGTATTTTAAGACTAGACATCAACAAAGTCGTACCATTGCCTATTCCAGATGACTCTGCAGCTGTAGAACCAAACTAAAAACTTCTGAAAATTTTTACCAATTTCTTTGAACTTTAACCTTTATATTATTCTAATTATATGTTTTGCTAATTTTACTTCCAGTATTAGTGATAATGCATGTGATTTAAGAATTGCTAATTTTATTTTTCAGTATTATTGATAATGCATGTAATTTAAGAATTGAATTTATAGGATTTATTCGTATTATTTTTATACAGCAGGAATTTTATTTGTATATTATTTTTATATTGCAGGAATTTTATTTGTATTATTTTTGAATTTTAATGACCTTAATGTAAACTCCATAGGAGTTTAAGTGGGAGTAATGTTAGAACCCACTTAGTATAGAGGGCGCTGCTTGTAAAAACTTTGTTTTGATCAGAGATCTTCTATACATGAACGAGAGCTGACGCTCTTTCTATTTGTTATTAAACTTAAATAAACCTTTTACTGTGATTTGTCTTCGATGAATTGATTGAAACATATTATATACCACTAAACCATCAATACCTCAAATGATTTGATACCCTTGGTGACCCATCAAGCCTTTTTTTAACAGCAAGGTAACAGACATTCTTCAACACAATTGTTGCGGAATTTCCCCATGTATCACATTCAAATGATATCTCTTATAGACACTCAAATACATCTCCCTTCATCTAGAACTATCGATAACGATGTGTTTATCCCAAGTTTTACTAGTTGAAATTTATAATAGGCCCGCCACCAATGGAGAACTCTGTCTTTTATATACATAAAAGGAATTTCTATTCATTACATTCTATAATAATCGTTTCTATAATTAATCAGCTGTTACAAATACAGTGTCACATAAATAGATAGTTCCTTTCAAAAGTTGTAAATATGATTTTAGAAATATGACTAAAATTCTAAAAATTATTCGAGATTTCATGTTAATAATAAAATAATTTGTACTAAAAACATAAGTTCTTAGAAAATTGATTAAGGACACAGATTTAGATGACAATTTTATTCGAATTGAAAGGTTTAAATGCGTATGCAATGAGTAATATGCATATGTTTCAATAATGTGAACTTTTTTCTTTAACAATTTTGATGACATTGATAAAATTTATATTTTTTGACAAATTATTTTCAAATATAAAGGAATAATTGCTTGAGTAATCAATTCAACTACAACATTTGAGCATTTCATTGCTTAAGCTAGCGCTGGTAGAGAAATATCATACATTTCGGAATATAAGACGATCTGTGTATATGCCGAGAGTACGTTTTTTCTTCAAAAATTTCCCAAGATTCGAAACCTGTAAGTAAGTCGAACTGGAGGGAAAGGGATGAATTCCTCTTATTTCCCAACGTGTTGCCATGAGGGTGAAAATGTTAAGTAGCGGGTAGAATGTAAAGATATTTGCCAGTCAAATTGCTGTAAAGTAAAACGCCAGACGCCAATGACGATAGCTTTAGTTGTGCTACCCACCTCACCATCTATCTGAAGCTAAAATATTTTTTTTTCTATTCATTTGTTACCTTGTACACTTTTTGTGTTTTTCTTGTTTTCTGTGACATGCGCATGAAGAGAAATTCGAATACAGCTAATTTTAAACTACAGGTTCATACATCTCAATGAGTAAATGTGAATTTGTCGAACAAATCTGTAACACGGATTCAGGCATTGACTTTCAAAGTTTTTTGTAGCTGTTTCTCTTTTTTGAAAACAAATTCCATTCAAAAAACTAAAAAAAGTTAGTGATTAAAATAGCTTGAGCCTGACTAATGCAAAAATATTAACCCCTTAACTGCTGATTAAAAATTACGCGATTCGCTCCCCAGTGCCACCATTTTTCATATAGGCGAAGCAAATTTTCTCTAAGAAAATGTAAATCCTTCTTAAACACTGTAAAGGTCATTTTATTGCATACCAAAACTTTCGGAACAGTTTTACCACAATGAAAGCAATTGTATTTTGGAAATTCGTATATATTCGTCTGGTGAACTTAACGCACTGGTTTAGCGGAACGGATATATACGCCGACGGTAATTAAAGAGTTAAAAGGCTGCGTTTTTTTTTCAAGATAAAAGGCACCGTACGTACCTTACGTTAACATTAAAAGAGTTCGAAAAACCGTCGTCTTTTACACGGAAATATGCTGTATGCCATTAAGGTGTCTCAGTAGAGAAATAGATGAACAAATACGATAGAAAGTAAACAACGATTATTTGTAAGTATATTAATTCATTATGTATCAGAATAAATATATACTACTTCCCTTAATATTTCACTTATTCTGTTATATCCCAAGTAATAAAAAAGGATTATTTTGTAAATCTGGAACAGTAACGGAAAATTTATTTAGTTCCATTTCCTTGCGTATTTGTATTCCATTTTTGAAATTGGGAAAATGATGGAGAGATACGAAAAAGCCCAATTGAAGATCTTTAGTTATTAATTATTAACGTATATTAATAGTTAAAATTATCTTAAAAGTAGGAAAATATATTTATTATACAGGGTTATCAGAAATGAATGACCCGATTACCAAATTTAATAATTCCCAGATGAATAAACAGAAAATGATCCTTAATATGTCCTTGTAAAGGTAAAATACGAAATTTTGAGTTTGTAACAATATTTTTGTCAAATAGGTGGCAGCAATAGAAGAACTTGAACAGAAGTGGAAATGGCGTCGCAACGGGGAAGGCATTTTGTGTGCTTTCGTTTGCAAAAAGTCGTCAGTAGTGACGGTTCAGCGTGAATTTCGGAGAAAGTACCATAGAAATGCACCAACACCTAAGAGTATAAGAAGATGGTATAAAAGTTCGAGAAACTGGATGCTTGTGTAAAAGCAAATGACCAGGGCGACCTGGCTTGCAATGATATTATACGGGTGACTAAAGGAAGTCACATTGAACACTTGAGAAAATTTTACTTTACTTTACTTTAGAGACACACAAATTTTACTTTCCGTCAAAAAACACTCCAAACGAAAAATATTTCATACTTTATTTTTACAATATCTTAATTATCATTTTCTGTTTATTCATCTGGGAATTATTAAATTTTGTAATCGGCTCATTCATTTATGATAATCCTGTATTATACATTTATTAAATTATGTATCATTAATTTTTTGTTAAATATATCGTTAAAAAAGTGAAACTTTCAATTATTGATCATATATGTTCCACATATATTAAAATATTTTTAAAAATAATAAAAATGTATCCCTATTTTGTGACACTCAGATGCGTTCTTTGGTATTATATTCTACATTTTTAGTGGCTCTGAATACCAATGGATACTTTTTTTTCTGTTATAAACTTTCTTCCTTGCTGATAAAAGAGCCTTTGTGGGAAAAATGCATAAAATGTCTCCAGTACTTTCACTATTCTTTTTGGATTGCCTGCGGCGCTTTTGATGGTATAAACACTCTTGGACTCGCTATACGCTTTGCCTTTTATGGTGCATCAAACTTTATTACTAAGAATAATTTCTTTGAGAACCTGTGGTATTACTGCTTGCTGTGACCACCAAAACCTTCATTGATAAAAAGATCGGTTTGCCAATCTTAAAAATATACTGAACATATGGCACGATTTTGATGATTTCCTACTTCGTGATTTGAGTTTATTGAGTTTTTTAGATATCTTACATTTTTAATTGACTCTTTTAAAGGGAAATTTTAGAATTCACCAGTTTTTATTCTTCCTAATTGATATTTTGCTATATTTAGAGCAAATTCTATGTTACATGAGCTTGGATATTATTTTGTAATTTTATTTGCACGTATAATAGTGACTCTTAATTATTTAATTTTAAAAATACATTTAATAGATATTTATCTGTAATTTGGGTGTTTTTTACTGGCGTAACTATTTCTGATGGGGGCCTGTATCAAAATTCTTTCGGGACCCTTTTTCTAGGTATGAGAACCCTGTTATTGGGAATGTAGTTACACATGTTCGGGCCCCTTTAGCATAGGGTCCCCTTATCAGTGATATAGCGATAGATAAGCTCCTGGTGCTTTATTAATAAACTAGCTGTACCCGTTCACACGTTGCTGTGTTTGAACAAAAAGGCAGTTTTGATACCTCAAACATAATTTATTAATGATCAAATGTATACAATACATCAAAATGAACTTTATTAATAAATATATCTTTACATGTATGTCACTTGAATATAGCATATGTACAAAACATAGATACTCATAGTTGATGGTAGAATAAACATGCTTCTTCATTTGTGATATTAAACAATACTGCAAATGAATTTCAATTGAACAATAATTTTGTAATTATTAAATATCATCATGAAATGAATGATATTTGATGATTGATGGTGAACTTTATCTTAGTAGTGCTTGTAAATATACAACATTTTTTGTTTTCCTATCTGGTGCAAGAATAAATAAATTTGATGGTTTTCCAACTCGTGAACACCCAGCGTACAGCTATCCATGTGAGAAGCCTGGATTTATAAAATTTAATCCACATACTCGCAATGATTGTCCCTGTGCTTTGTTAACGGTCATTGCAAAGGCTAGTCGTACAGGAAACTGTAGATGCGTTTGAATTCAAATGGAGTGTCCGTTGGTATCATGGGAATGTATGGTAGTAGTACATGTTCCCTTTGGTGTTTTCCATTTAAAATGGTTGCCTCAATTATGTTATTCATTAATTTTTTTTACCGATAGCCTAGTCCCATTGCATAGTCGCGGTGGATTTATATTTCGTAGAAGGATGATTGGTGAACCAATTTTCAAAGATAAAATATGCGGTGGTATTCATGGTAAATCCAATGAATTTAAAAATTCTATTGGATAATTAACTGATTCATCGTGATTGACAACAGTATCTATGGATTTATATGTTGTTTCTTCATCAAGTATTTCATTTTGAATTGTGCAGTTTATTAAATTCACATCAATGTTTTTGGCTGCCAATGTAGCACGCTCACTAACCCATTGTGATTATTTTTATAATTCTACGATAAATTTGGAAAAACTTTGGCAATCAATTCATCAGTGGATTTTACAATGTGGCAAAAGTTTGCTGGTATTGTAATACAGAGTGTGTGGATTCGTCTATTTCCATTTTAAGATTCTCAATATCTAACCATTGTTTTGCAAATCGTTCAGAAGATTCATCTTGTTGTAATTGAACACGCATACTGGTCTTTAAAGATATTTTCTCCACATACCGCCATAACACCAATGATTTGAGGCATGCATTCAATTCATCTGCAGGTGTTGAACGTGGTATAACTGGTAGAGTTTGTCAAAAATCACAGGCTATCAAAATAAGGGCAACGCCAAAGAGCTGCTCATTTCCTCTCAAATCTTTTAATGTGCCATTGAGTGCTTCCAATGATTTCTTGTGTGTCATGGTGCATTCCTCCCATATTATAAGCTGACACAATCTTAGTACTTTTCCCATCCCAGAATATTTGCTAATATTACATGTTGGAGTTTCAATTACCTGCATATTTAATGGCAATTTCAATGCTGAATGTGCTGTTCGCCCTACTGTCCAAAAGAGTTGCTGCAATAACCAGATGACGCAATAGCAAGTGCAATATTATTTTGTGTTCATATAGTTGCCAGGATAATCGAAATAAGAAAAGTTTTGCCAGTGCCTCCAGGTGCATCTAAGAAATATAAACCACAACTCTCTTGTTAGATATTGCATTTATAACTGTGTCATATGCTGTTCGTTGTTCTAATACCAATTTAGGCAGATAATTCGAACAAATGTTTGTAATTCATTAACGTCGAAGGGTGTTTCTCGTTGTATATCACGATCGAAAATGCCATTACTATATCTATTTGGAGCAATCATTCCCAATTCTGTCAGGGATTTGTTGGCTATTGTCAAACATACATCCTCAATTAAAATCAATGCTTCACTGTATATATTAGATGTAAATTAAATGTTGGGATTAGCATTTATTCTACGTATGCGATGTAAAATGTCTTCACTCATATAGTTTCTATTTTTTCCCAAATATCCTTTCGATTAGCCGGAAAACATGTAGTTAGTATGATGGAAAATAGTGTACGTATCTGCTGTGGTTGAGCTGAATTAGAAGCATCAGCAAGTGAAATATCCCAATGCGCATCGTTTTCTAAGAGATTTAATTTTTGGCAAGCCTCACGAAATGTAGCACACACATGGCCATCGACTGTTTTTAATTCTTGGAAAGATGTTGGTCCACAAACATTGGATTACTAGTAATCTTACGTAAAAGCATTCTGCATTATTTGGATGTACAGTGTACAGACGACCCAATGCATCTGAGGAATATAAATTTAGGTGTCCTTGTACTGCTCTACCTTGTTTACGACAATGAAATTTTCTTGTTGATGCATTCCATGTAAAATAAGTTGGTACTTCAGAGTACAGCAGTGTCCTTGCAAAGGTATCATTTCTACATAATGTGAAAAATTCAATTATGTTGTTGGCAGTGGTGACATTTCTCTTGCACGTACATTTTCTGATGTAAAATACACACGCTGTC
The DNA here is from genome assembly GCA_019973975.1 of Trichonephila clavata. Classification (NCBI taxonomy): domain Eukaryota; kingdom Metazoa; phylum Arthropoda; class Arachnida; order Araneae; family Nephilidae; genus Trichonephila; species Trichonephila clavata. Next base: position 22,045 of record BMAO01030079.1, read on the forward strand.
CATTTTCAAGATGTACTGCTAAATGAACAACTGTTGGATATCGCTCATGAATGGAAAATGATAAAATACGCCATACAGCCTCATTGCTACTTATGTAGCTTCCCAGTTGATATTGAGCGACTTCCTCGTTAGATGCAGTTGTATTTCCCACTTCAAACACTGCCATATCATTTCCTTTGTTCACATATTTGCAAATATATTTTATAGCTTTCACTGAATTGCAGTACTCAACATTTATGTGTGCGTTATACGTTTCAGTAGTAATGGAGAATATAGTACTACCCAACGATTATCAACATCATAGTATTAATGAGTGCTTTTAGTGTAATGGATTTTCCACCATCTTCGGTAGATCTCGTCGATAGAGTGGATATCCATCATTGCCTGTAATAGTTTCAGCAAGTAAGTCTCTAGGATACCTCTTTGTACACTTTCCATCTGACACACATAGTGAATTATTATTTAGTGATCCACATGACCATGAATCATATTTTTTGAGACAATATCGTGAAAGTCTTTATCAATTTCAATGTCTGGTATTTCTGCTGAGATGATTTCATCAATTCTATTTGGTGTTATCTTTTCCATCATCCATATTAAAATATGCGCATGTGGTAAACCTCTTTTTTTGTCGTTCAATGGAATACATCCAACAGCGCATCTCTCCAAATACATGGTGTTTCACAATAAAATCTATTAAAGATTTTAATTTTTGTTTAAATACTCGTGCTGAAATATCATGATGATCTTATGGGGATTGTCCAGTTAATAAAAGCTCCTTTATTTCATCCCATGATGGGTTGCATGTAAATGTGATAAAAAATCTGGACGACCATATGCACGAGCATACGTCATTGCATCTTGTGCATACTCATGCACGTGTCTTGGGCTGCCTGTAAATGTGGATGGTAAAATGACCATTTTTTCCCAATTCACTGAGATTGCTATCATTTACAACTGCATCACGTAAATGGATGTACTCTTCAGAACGCAATTTGACGATTTAGTCGTATGTAGAGGAGTCTTTCACTTTCTATTTTTGCATACATGTCAACAATGTATTGATGAAATAATTGTCTACATTTCAATATATGATTATCAGCATTCTCACGAATCATCGTTGATATGCATAATAATTCATAGCACTGACCTTTTTGTTAATGTCCACATTAGTTGTCGGATTTCTCATATTAATATTAAAATGATATCCATCCTCTCATTGCCAAAATAGAATAGGATATTGTAATGCATCATAAGAACGATGAGTTTCTGATACTTGCTGACGTCACCATTTCTTCGATGAAGAATTATATCGCAAGAATTAAATTCTTCACCATCTATGACAATTGCCACCTCATCGATCGTTGGTGCGTTGAATTATCTTCGATGTTGACCAATTGTTTTATCTGCTTTTATTATTGCTTTGTAATCGTCAGATGGCATTTGTCAATGGCGGTTATAAATAACTTAATTAATTCATTATGTTGTTCAAACAAATTTTATAATTCAGCGACAATCTCTCGTTTGGTACTCATATTCAGTTGACACCGTCTGTTGATTTGTTTCGCCAGTATTTCCCATTAAATATATCTGAAGATATTTGGATCAGCATTTGGCAAGGGTAGTAGTGATCCAGCATGGTGATAAATTTGCCCTTGTACTTTAAATGTTGGCATATAATTTGCGCTAACGATATTCATTGCTCCGAACGATGTCATTCTGGAAGCATGCATTATACTTGCGTATATTTTTCAAAATTTTTTTGATTGACTTGTTTTACCTGATACTAAAGTTAGTAATGGTTCAGGTGGTGAACGCAAGTCTGGTAACTTTATTTTCCACCTGCACAGCACATACCTGTGTTTCATTTTTAAATTTTTGAGCACTACAATGCGTACATTTTTTATCCATTTTTTACAATAATTATACTTGGATGAATACTGTAATTGTAAAGGGGATTATAATTGAAACCACATAAAATCAAATCAATATGTATCGTTCGTCTTGTCTGTGTCCTGCGAATTCGATTCCTTTGCTGCCTTGCTTGCCTCTGTTCACTCGTTTCTAATGATCGAGCAAGAGCAGTGA